>CM034351.1:98006185-98188575 GCA_019925275.1 Mytilus edulis | reverse complement strand
CCGAGCGCTGGAACGGGTACATATATGCGCTTATAGAGTTATATCACCTCTAAGAACCCAAATCTACCACCAGAGACAACAAAACAATTGAAAATCATGTTTTTATAGGTGCAACGTACGATACACGTATTATAAGCGAATTATAAGCGAGTGATGGAACGAATTAAACAAAGTAATAGCATGCTCCGAAACGATGTACACCCTGCTAACATGTTTAACCCCACCACATTATGTTAGTATGTGCCTGTCTCTAGACAAGAGCCTGAAATTAAGTAGTTATCGTTTGTTTTTGTGTTACCTATTTGTTTTCCGTTTATTTTTTTGTATATGAAATACGGCCGTTAGTTTTGTTGTTTGAATTGTTTGAAATTGTCATGTCTGGGCCTTTTATAGGTGACTACACGGTTTGGGCTCTGCTCATTGTTGAAGGCCGTACATTGACCTATAGTTGATAGTTTCTGTGTTATTTTGGTCTACTGTGGGGTGTTGTCTCATTGGCAATCATACCACATCTTTTTTTATATGCAAGCGCTAACACGGTGATTTCATCCCTTCGAACCAAGATCCATCTTCAAACATACGGACATAAAGCAGTTAAAAGGTAGAACGTATAAAAATCAAATAAGGAACAAATGAGTATCGAACATAAAGTAAAAGGATCGGTTGAGCACAAACACATATATATAGGTCATAAAAAGATCATTTTACCTCAACAAATTTAGAACTATTACCAGATATAAGAGTATATACAATTAAAAAGGGGGAAGGATATTAAAAATCGAATAAGTAACGAATAAGGAATAGGGAATAAGTAACGAATAGGTAACGATAGGGAATAGGGAATAAGTAACGAATAGGTAACGAATAGGGAATAGGGAATAGGTAACGAATAGGGAATAGGGAATAGGTAACGAAAAAGTAACGATTTGGGAATAGGGAATAGGTAACGAATGAGTAACGAATAGGGAATAGGTAACGAATAGGTAACGAATAGGGAATAGGGAATAGGTAACGAATAGGTAACGAATAGGGAATAGGGAATAGGTAACGAATAGGTAACGAATAGGTAACGAATAGGGAATAGGGAATAGGTAACGAATAGGGAATAGGGAATAGGTAACGAATAGGTAACGAATAGGTAACGAATAGGGAATAGGGAATATGTAACGAATACGGAATAGGGAATAAGTAACCAACTTGACGTCCATTCACCAGCAGGGCCTTAAAAATCGACCCTTTTCTAACCAGCAGGACATAAAAAGGGACCATGTGTAACCAGCGGGGCATGAAAAGGCAACCCTGTTTTGCGGTACATTCCCACCACTAAAGATATAGGAAGGAAGTAATCCCCGCCCCCCCGATCTGTTCAGGCTTCATTAACTTGTTTATGTTCTTGTAATAAGGCCAGGTCTACTTATAGCTTAGTAATGAAACGATACTCAACCTGGGAACATAACTACCACTTACTTATTAGACATCAACCATTCACCTTTATTTTATTTATTGTTTAGTGAATATTTGACTCCTCCCCCTTTTATGTTTCACAAGAATCAGTTAAAAGTTGAAACGATTGATGCTTTATGTCTTGGACCACTTTTCATTTTATGTTGGAGTGACTTGTTGTTATTGTGAATATGTTTTATGTACGATAACACCAATTCTTCATAAATAGAAGATCTATAGTACCAACAATGATGTCAGTTTAACCTATATTTTCCTTGGAGACTGAACATTTTTGAATATACACATATCATTCTTAAACATTTTATGCTATAAAGTATTAATGCTGGTACAAATAAAATAATGTAAAAAGGGCAAATAGATGAAGAAAAAAACCAAAAACAAAAACAAAACCATATTTACTTAAATGCCACTTATTATGGCACAGTGATGTAGATCTGGGAACAGTATATCTAACATAATATATATGTTCCTGTGTAGATGTAGTTTATTTTAAAAGCGAGAAGACATTTATATTCTTGTATTTTCAAATGTCTGTGTACTTGGAGTTTATAGTATACCTAGCAGTCAGGTCAGTCCTGTTCTGTACCATCTCATGAACAACTGTCACTGGGGCTGCTGCAGGAACTGAGGAATCACTGATGGCATTAAAATGAATGTCTAGGCGATTTCTCCATACATCCTCCATCTGCACATTCACGGCACTGGACTGCACAACCACACTGAACTGTAAGGTGTGTTCTAATTGGTCTGAAATAGTTATGTGTACTCATTAGAACAAACTATATAAGTCTTAAAATTATTTATTCAATTTTATTTGATGAATGTTCATTTCTGCACTCTTATTTTTTACTTTTTATCTTTAAGATAATTTCAAGATTTTTTTTTTTTTTACAACAGTATTAATTCAACAAGAACACAACGTTTAAATCAAAGATATTTGTATCAGAATCACCGTGATCTAAAGATAAAATCTTGATGGTCTGGATGGGTTTTTTATTTCAAAATTGTGTAGGTCATTTTCTCTTTTCTTTATACCATTGCTCATTATATTCTTGATTTTTACCTATTTTTTTGTCATTTTTTTGTCTATTTTTTTTCCCATTTTTTTCCATTCTGAAAACCCATCCACACCCTATCTAGTATCTATAACATATCAATAAACCGTATGCGGGCATTCAAAAACAAGAATTTGGTAGACGAGGACAAATAATGAATGTTTTATCTTGGTAAGTTATTTAGATGTTTAGGGGTGACAGAAATTTAAGATAAGACTTGTTTTCTTTCAAAATAGTTGTACCTTTGTGTCCTGAATGATGGATTATGAAGGATATAGTGTTGTGCATCATAGATGGAATGTCAGAACTGACTGATAAATTGAAAATGTCTTTGTATTTCAAGCTGAGATATGAAGTTAATTCATCTCTCTATTCCTCAGAGATGCCTTTAGTTTTGTCAACATAATCATTCATCATCTCCAACTTTTGGCAATGATTTTAAAGGCTGGTAATTCTGAAGATATTCTTCAATTTTACCCTTCATCTCTTTTGCTTTTTTTTACTAAGGAAGAGGGCCTATCTGAAGGAAATAGTACACATTTACTTCCTTTGAGAAACTGTTTTATGCAAAAAGTAGTAAACTTAAAATATAGGCACTTTAATGCCCTGAATATATTTATTTTTCCATAGTACGGCGAACGGACTCGATAAGCGAACAGACACAGGGCGAACATATTATTAGGGCGAACGGACCCGACACCGAAATTAACAGAATAAGGGTGATAAAAGGAGATGGGTTATCTGCACGGGAGAATGTTTAAACAAACGCATTTCATGATGAGCAAGAAAACAATTTAATGCATAAAAGCTAAATACACGATTGAATGTCAAATTAGAAAACACACAAATAGATGCATATCAAATAAAAAAAAAAACGTTGCACAAAATTTACCCTTTGTAACGGCGACCCTATGTTTTGGAATAGTATTATGTCCCTTTAAAATGGACTGTTGTAAAATTAACATTTAATTACTATTGTTAATATATTATTGATCAAAATTGTTGTTTAACATTTCAATCATATTTAGTTACATCAGAGACATATGTATTATATGTCTCTGGTTACATTATTGTGCTATAATTCATTGAATTTATTTTTTGAATTTGCAACTTATTTTGTAGTTGTAGAGTGTTTATATTTGTCTCGTATTTGTTAAGTTAGTGCTGAGATAAATAATTGTATTGGGCTTGTTTTCATAAGCCAATTTGGTTGATATAAAGACCTCTCATTTTAGCTTTTATTTAAGGGCTTACTGGTCTTGCATAGACCTCACTGCCTAACTGGTCTTGCACAGACCTCAGTCACAGTCTTCACGAAAGGTCTAGCACAGACTTCGTTAACTAACTGGTCTTGCACAGACCTCAGTCACAGTCTTCACGAAAGGTCTAGCACAGATTTCGCTGACTTACTGGTCTTGCACAGACCTTGTTCACTGTGTACACGAAATGTGTTGTCTACACGAAAGGTGTAATGCATTTCACTGCATCTAGACACAATGTCGCTATTGTGTTTAGAATTATAATGCATCTAGACAAAGGTTAAAATGACAGATTAAGCTATGTCACTTTTATGTGAATTTTAACTTGCTTTTCATATTCATGTTTCATGTTTTTATCTTTACAAATTGTTGATATTTGTTGAATTATATAATTTGCTAAAAAAAAATGAAAACTTGCTAGTGTTAAGTTTTGGAAAGCCAAACATGAAGGATCAGAGACTCGGGATTCTGATATCTACTCTTTACACGGTCTGGGGTAACATATGTTAAAGTTGACACAGAAAATACACAACGTAAAAACCCCTCCGGTTACATTTTGGTGGCAGCGGTGGGATCCTGAGGCGAAACTTTTTACTAGAGCTTTCTTACAAATGGACGAAAGGTACGAACGAACGTAAAGGGAGCACGTATTTCATTTCTACAATAACAGTTAAAAGAGTCTTTGTTTTATCCAGTAAAACAGCATTCTTTTCTAAATCAAGTTTATTAAAAAAAAATAATAATATCGCAAATAATACACGATTTTAATATAATCAAACAGAGAAAAATAGTGTCAAATACACTTACGTCCGATACGTTACTTACGTAAACCACGAGTACTCACATTTCCGCGGGAATTTTTTTTAAGCGAGAGTTTCACGATTAACATTTCAATGACATTATTGGAGTACGATAGTCTAAATTTAACGACAAGATTCACATTTATTTTTATTTGTTACAGTACACTTTCAGCAAATTGTTAAAATGGAATATCGAGATTAGCTAAAAATGATGCTACAATGTTTTTAAAAAGTAATGTTGAATAAATCTAGAAAAAAGACTTTGTATATAAAGAAAATAAATCTACAATTTTGCACCATATAAATTGTGGATTTTATAATGACGATTTAACAGTACACATGTTTGGAAGATAGACGCGAAATTGTCCCTTATCGTCCAGTGGCTAATATTTCATGAATGTTAAGGAATATAGGCAAAACGCAGTTATACGCTAAAATAACCGTTCCATTGCTCCGGTGTATCATATATACACATTTAGGATAGAGGGCAATGAATATTACCAGGGGAGAGGCGATGATTCAAACGTTATGAAACGAGCACCAGCATATGGCATAGTAGGAAGATCATCTTTTCTTTATTTCATTTTCATTTTATTATTTTGAGCGTTGCAAATTTTGAATCAAGGAAGTATTTGTGTTTCTGTTAGGGAAGACAATATATTTGCTTAGACATTTTCTTAGGTTAAACAGTGCAACATTGTAATATTGAAGAGTGGGGAGGGCCGGTTTTAAGTCGTTTAGGGGCATTTTTTTCGTCTGACTACAGTATATTTAGAATATTTTGTAGTGTTATCTCCTTCGACATGGTGGTATAAATAATCATATTCTAACCTATCGTACGTCCCGAAATCCTAAATATATCTCAAGAAAAATCCAATTTAATAAGTGTCGTTGCATGCACGATAATTGTCCGAAGTTCCACGACAATTATTTAAATATGTCAAAATAAAGGATCCCTAAAACGAGTCTTACGTATGTCATACACTTATCCAGGAATTACCCTTAACCCGGAAATTTACCTTTATCCAATTCACTGGGGTAAAGCTGATGACCGTAACTGCATTCACGGTCATCCCAAGATGTCGGATGAAAAATTAGGTCAGTTTCTGTATTGTCTGTTAAAGTGTTTCTATATCATTTTCTTTACAAATCATACATTGAAACGATGTAAATTTATAAAAGAATCACTCGGAAATCACTAATTATTTCCGAGAAATGTGCATGAAACGGGAAATTCGATTTGAAAAAATCGTTCAGATGACCGTAAATCATAATCAAAATATTTTCAAGATGACCGTAACATAAAACAAGGATGACCGTGATTGGTAAAAAGATGACCGTAACTTGTAAAGGATGACCGTAATTTGTAAAGACTGACTGTAATTTATATAGGACGACCGTAACTTTTATAGGATGACCATCAATAAATATCCGTATTGTATTCAAAGCTTTTTTGTTGAGTTTGTCGATATCAATAGGGCTCGGTTAGCGGATATAAATATGTTTTTTTTAAAATTATAATATAATTGGCCGTATTTTGGATTTATGACAATGATAGTAAATTGCATATTTCTCGTAAATAATGAAATATTTATTGACAACGACGTTAACATTTTAACACAAATTGACAGCGATACGACGAAAATTTAAAGAAACATGAATGTGTCCCTAGTACACGAATGCCTCATCTACACTATCATTTTCTATGTTTATTGGACTGTGAAAATGGAATAAAACTGTAATTTGGCATTAGAATTAAAAAATATCATACCATAGGGAAAAGTGTACTAAGTTTCAATTTTATTTAACTTGAAGCTGGACAAACGGACAAACAAACAGACGAACAGTCGAACGTACGCACAGACCAGAAAAACATAATGCCAATAAATGGAGCATTAAAAACATTAATAATACATACGAATATTTGGTAATCGAGTCTGTGTATGGTTCCTGAGGGCAGATTAAAATCTTAATTTGTCTTGATATATGCAGGCGGAAACACTTTTGAAATAGAACAAAAGAATCGAAGCTCTTTGTTTATCGAGAAAGCGATAAATGTTTACTGTAATGTTTGATATAGTATCAAAATTTTAAAAAGTTAATAGAAACAAATAAAACGACAATTTTCTTCTCAATTACGAAGTGTTTTACTTTAAAAACACCATTTGCATAAGTTTTCAATGTATCTATTACATAATAATGCAAAACAATAAGATATCTAGTCGACGACATGGGTATCTATAAGTTGGATGTAGAAAATGCAAAATCTCCGATTTTTTTTTACCACGGACGGAGAACATATCAATCTTTTAGTTCAGAAATATTCGTGTCTGCCCTTCCATTATGTGAATCAAGAAAAAATTCCCCAAAATAGGTAACGATTGTATCGAAAAGAGAAAATCGAGTGCACCTTTTTATGTTAGGGCATGTTTGGGGTGTATATTTTGTCTTTAAAACGTACAAAACAAGAGTATTTGATATAGCATCTCGCTTCAGATTCTATCATTTTTATATATCAAAGCTACAGGTTGACTTTATAACGTAAAACAATGACAGTACGAAAAGATGAAATATATGGGTCAAGTGAAATACCTATCTAATGAATCACAAAAACAGAGTAGGTGTGTTCGAATTGCTATTTTTTTCTAAAAGTACTTGACGACAGTCTTTTAATTTGGATGATGAGAATGAATATCTTCGAAAAAATATGTTTTCTTGTGTGTGATAACTAGGGTTTATAATCTTCAACCACTGAAAATGTTAAGTCTGCCCTTTCACGAAATATTTAATTAGAATTTTTTTAAATGCTTAAGAATTTTCGAAAATTCCACCTGACATCCAAACAAACAATATTTTTTAAGTTTAATCAATGCAGACAAGATCATTAACTGATGCTCATTAGCTAGTAGATACATTTGTCTTTTAAAATATAACTGACATAAGTACGATCGATCGTAATGGTGCTATGTGGATAAATTTATCAGTTTTCAAGAGCAAAATTGGCAGAGAGTCATCCCTACAGTGGCTTCCATTTCTACGATTGTGAGCATGGACTGGCGTAATAGGGAGATAATTTTGAAGAAGTAGAATCCTGACTATATGAATAACATTTCTGTATATATACAAATAACTAACAACGTTCCCCCTTGTGATACGCTATTCGTACAAGACTATTGTAATGATCTACTTTGCTGGAGCTCACCTTCACTAGTTTAGTCGAATATTTTCAAAATATTTCTGTTATTTTATTTGCCCGACAAAATGGAAGACGATATAATATCAATTGTTGTACATGCATTGGCATTTTTAAAAATGTGTATTTATTATATGTCATTAAAAGGAATCCCAGAAATAAAAAAAAAAATCTTTTGTCGAGCAGTTGCATGGAGGCGGTGCACCGCATTTTTTCATTATACTTGTAAAGTGTCATTTTATCGCGCTTTTGTAGCATGTTTTCCCTACCTGTTCATTTGCATGTCTTTTTGAAAATTCATTTAAAAAATAAATAAACCCTCTACTGTAAAAAAGATACATATATATGGTAATCTTTGCATTTGAAGCACGTCTTATTTTCTTCTACCTATAGGATAATACTCTCATAATAATATGTTTATACCAACACGATTAATCATTTGATACAAAAAGGTAGTTATATATTAAACACGGATATTTCTTAGAATTGAGGGTCATCCTTTAAAAGTTACGGTCATCATTTACAAATTACGGTCATCTTAAAAGCAATTACGGTCACCCTTGATATGAATCGCTGATTCTGTTACGGTCATCTCGATTGTGATTTACGGTCATCTGAGCGATTTTTTCAAATCGAATTTCCCGTTTCATGCACATTTCTCGGAAGTAATTAGTGATTTCCGAGTGATTCTTTTATAAATTTACATCGTTTCAATGTATGATTTGTAAAGAAAATGATATAGAAACACTTTAACAGACAATACAGAAACTGACCTAATTTTTCATCCGACATCTTGGGATGACCGTGAATGCATTTACGGTCATCAGCTTTACCCCAGTGCAATTACCCTTAACCAGGGAACAAACATATTCTGTGATATTTTTTCAACAAACCATGCAAAATTTGTTAAATATTTTTTTTTAATTAGATTTACAGTTAATTAATAAGTATTTATTGATATATAGTATTTCGATTATTTTGAATAACGCACTGATATTATTTAAATAATTCTTCTTTGCAAAGGGAGAATACATTAAAAATTCAATTCCATGGAATGGGAGACAACTGAAACTTCTTACTCTTAAACGGAAACGCGTTTACTCTTATCCATAAAATGTAATGTTTTATTATTGACTTATTGTCAGCACAGGAGGGCATTTCCAATATTTAATCAACTAAAAATAAATAGATATAAATGAACAGTCAAATCAAAAGTAATTTTATTTCCTCAATAGACTTGTAGTTTTCTTCTTTTTTTTTTTGGGGGGGGGGGGGGGGGGGGGGTTGCAAAAATATTAAGAAAAATATATCCTGGCCTGGCCAAAACAAACACAGTGCAGGAAACAGCTGTGGCCAACAAATAAATGTAAGCTTGCATAACTTTAAGATAGATGGCAATGAATAGCCAGTCTGCAAATACGACCACTTAATTTGAACTTTAAAAGATGGCTGTCTCAATTGGCAATTTCCACCTAATAATCAGATTGTTCTTTGAATGACTCCTTTCAAGATTGTCCCCTAAAATGATGATGTTTGACTTGTTCGAGAAGTGTGCCTTTTATATAGAAAATTATGATCGGTTGGAACTATAAATATTCAACAATAAACTAAATAAGGCAAATATAAATAAAACAAAATAAAATTTGTTAACACTCCTCACAAATTAATTTACGTATTCAACTCACAATTAGGTGACGACCATTTGATATTCTGGGAGGGGGGCAGGAGGATTTGTTTTTGATCGGTTATTTATTTCTGTAAACTAAGAGGACAGATTATTCATTTTCTGCACTGTTGAAGCAAGATTTTTCATTTTCATTAAAGCAAGTGACTGATTATTCATTTTCAAACTATATTTTTGATATTCGAAACATACAATTTTTTAAATGATTTGTTTATTATAAATAATACATTTAGTAAAAAATGTACAGGCAAGTCATTATGTACCATTTAATTAGATAAACCACCCCCAACTGCAGAAATGAATCTTTTAAATTCCCAACTGCATATACATGTATTGCATACATACATAGTATTAAAGTTTAGTTATAACTAGGCACTTTTAAATGTATTAGCAATCATGCTATGCCAAGCGGAGCGATGAAAAAAAAAATTGAAGGGTTTTGGAGCCACTGAAGGCCCAAGAAGCTATAGAACAAATGATGCAAAATCATACTTTCTGGGTGTTCCGAAGACCTTTTTATAATCTGAAAATGAAGTTTTGTTTTAATAATTTTTTGACAAAATTTTAGTCTCAAAGCAAAATGTATAAATTCAGTATAAGACTGAAGTTTCTAGGGACAACATAACAGACCAATGTTCATGATAAAGCAAAAATGGAATTCACATAGTTAAGCCTGTGGCTGCTGTTTTTTTTTTTTAAACTCATGATCAAATTCCTAACAAAATTACTAGATTACAAAAGGAATGCAACACTAACAGAATACAATGATACAAAAGGGCAATCAATGAACAAATGACAAATAAATAAGAAACATTGATCCCGAAAAATCAGGGCTATAAGTCTGAGGGAAAACAGAACTTTCTTCTTGCAATGCCGTGAACACAATTTGATATGGAGACAAGCGTTTGGTTTTGAAATTTCCTACATGTAGTTACGGACCTGTTAAAATAAAAGTTAGGTAAGGTTCCCTGAGACAATATACCTCAAGTTAAATGAAACCAATTTTCAGACATTTCAAGTATATTTAAATAATATTTATACTTTTGTTATTAAAAAAATTGGGAAGTGTTTCCCGATTTATTTGGGGAAAAAAGATGAATTTATGAAGAATGAAGAATCTGGTCCATCTCATACTTACTATTAGACCTGCTGAGTTATTTATTTTCAAAATCCTCCTGACAACCCCCCCTCCCCCGGCCCCCCGAAATATCAAATGGTCGTCCCCTTATATGGAAAATGTACTATCTGTTGATCCTATAAGCTCCGTTTAAAAATACGTACGAAATAGGAAACAATTTGATGCATATAGATAAGACTACATTATTAATATTTTATTAGATTATACTTTAAACTGAATTAGTCTGGCTTTAGTGTACATTTGTTTTATTTTGAATGTCAGTACTCTTAGCCGTCAATATTTTTTTTTAAAGAAAAGTACATGTATGATTAAGTAAAAGTTGACAGTTTCTTTGATGCTGTTGTTTTTCTCTCCTTTCTTTCTGAATGAATCAAAGTTCCTGGTATACTTATGAAACTGCTAGCCTCTTATAAATAAAGTAAATGCGCCTTGAACTGCACATTTACACTGCTGGTACTCTTATCCCGGAATTTATTCTGAATGGAAAACTTGTGATGCAGCGACAATCGTGCTGTAACTGAGATGCTTTCGGATGTCTCCACCTCTCTACAAAATAACATACTTGTATGTATATATTCATATAGGTTGTACTTTAATAGATATTTACCTGAAAAATTTCGATTACAATTTCATTTAATATGTCGGTACCCTTATCCCGGAAATATGTAAAAAGATAAAATATGTATATGCTCTTTTTTTTAGTTTTTTGCTCTGTGTGCAAGGCCTCACTGTGACTTTGAGATGATGCAAACTAAAATCTTACTCCTTTGCATTTTTGTTTTGCTTTGCACATGCTAATTTTGTGTCTTTGAAAGATATCATATATCTTATACTTTCTATCAGGATAGTATCTCCGATGTGTAAGTTGTTTTCTAATAATCATATTTTTTTCAAGGTGTCCACATCATACATTTTTGAATATTTGTACGTTATAAACGGGTATTCGAGCAAACATAATATATTATCTTTTACCTCAAACTGTGTTTGCAATACACAGTTAAACGAAATAGCGACTATACACAGTGCTATTCTTTTTTTAATTTTACCATTTTCCATATCAATCTCTAAAATTTAGTCTGTAATTTTATATCATATGTTGGTACTCTTATCTCCGAAATATGAACATGAAGGGAAAATATGATATGCAGGGAAAAGTGGCTAGTAACAGTACTGCTAGTTCTTCTTTTTTTTAATATAAATAAGGTCGTAGGTTTTCTCGTTTGAATTGTTTTACGTTGTCTTATCGGAGCCTGTTATAGCTGACTATGCGGTATGGGCTTTGCTCATTGTTGAAGGCCGTACGGTGACCTATAGTTCTTAATGTCTGTGTCATTTTGGTCTCTTGTGGACAGTTGTCTCATTGGCAATCATACCACATCTTCTTTTTTTTATGTTTAATGTTATTGTAACATGTTTCCGGGATAAGAGTACCGACATATAATTTAAAATTACATAAAGCGACGATGTTTATACTTATATCTAAATAAAAATCATACAATTCTATATTTTTTAAAAAGATTATATCTATATAGAAATGCATACATTTTAAATTATATGTCGATACCCTTATCCCTGAAATATGTTAAAAAGAGAAAATATGTATTAATATACTCCTATTTTTTTTTTATTTTGCCAGTCCAAATTCAAAACTATTCATTCCAGTCGACATACCATGCAAAACGTGCCTACTGTGTATTGTTGATAGTTTCTCTCCTGAATCTTTATAATAAATTTCAATTGGAATTCGGTGTGAGTCAATGCTCCGTGTTGAAGGCCGAAATTGGGAAGATTCGTCACCCAATCGCAAATACCTCTGAATTTTGAATTAATTAGATCAAAACGAATTTTGTCTTTCCAGGTCCCATGCGATCTTTCTATTTTCCCCTGGCTCTGCGGATGGTAACTTGAACTTTATATCAATTTAATGTTCATATCTTTACAGAGGCGTGTAACAACACCTTTGAACTCTGATCCTTGGTCACTCTGTAATATTTTAGGGTTTCCAAATTCATCGTATATCTCCCGTAGCTTAGCAGCAACTTTTTCCGAGCTCTTATCAGACAATGGTCGCAACCACACAAATCTTGTGAACACATCCATTGTTGACAGAATATATTTATACGAAACATCGTCTTTTTCCACTAAGAGCTTACGCATGTCCACGGGGTCAACTTGGTGTCTCTCCATTCGTTGTTTGGCATCAACGGGTATAAGTGGTGCCTTATTTGAAAATAATGGTCGTTTTTGTCTCTGCATATCGTTATTAGATATGTATCTTTGAATCATAGCCTCCCCGATTCCAAAGTAATGTTCTTTAATTTGATGGTAGAGTTTTCTTGCCCCATCCGATTTGCTTAGAGTGTAAAACTTTTCTATACACTTATCCAATTCCTCCCACGGAAGAACAATTTTCCCATCGATCGTAATCCTGTTCATTTGTTTACCTAAATACGGATCAATTATCAATTGCTTTCCGAAGTTGAAATGACTTATCTTTTTATATAGTCTTTTTTTTCCAGACTATTCCTTTCTTTTACTGGAATAACTTCTCTCCTTGACAACAGATTCATCAAAACTCGATAGTCGGAACAACTTAACTTAGGAGTCCTTCTTCTCTGTCCCTGAAAATAAAGAATAATGATTTCACTGTTGAGTAATAATCTTTAATTTTTAGGAAAATGAGGACAAAGTAAACTTTTAATAAAGGTAGCAACAAATATGCCGACGCTAATGACATCCAAACGATGACGTTATTTTCAGGGGATCTATAAACGCTTTTCTTATTATGTCAATTGAGTATGTTCGGACAAATACGAATAGTCAAATGCGTTTTGTTAAAAATACACTATTTCCATTTTTTTTTTGTTATTTCAGAAAAAATTGTGTGTGCAGTATTTAGACCCCGCTACCTAAATATTTGTTTTGCTTGAATATGTAAAAAAAAATGTTGGTTTATCAAACGCAATCATATTTTTTTTATTTTATTTGACCGTTGTTTTCAAATCAGATTTGTTTATGCGTACACATTTTTGCACCTCATGTTTGCGGAGTACCGTCTTTTCAGCAGGTTAATTGTTTTCTGTATGGTAATACAGTAATATTAAGATCCATTTTGTTAAACCTTATTGTGATTCGTTTTTTTTTTTGGCAATTGCCAATGGCAGTCAGTACTGTTTTAGAACAACCGCTGTTCAACCTGCTAGTCAATATAAAAAAAGAAGATGTGGTTTGATTGCCAATGAGACAACTGTCCACACGAGACCAAATGACACAGACATTAACAACTACATGTATAGGTCATCGTACGGCCTTCAACGTTATAATGAGCAAAGCCCATACCGCATAGTCAGCTATAAAAGGCTCCGATAACAGGGGCGGATCCAGGAATTTTAAAAGGGGGGGGGGGGGCGAAGTGTGTAAAGATCGCGAATTTTTGGACCTTTTTTGGCCGTAAAAACATGAAATAAGTGTAAAATGCACATTTTAAACCGTACCTGGAGTGGGGCATGTATATTCTATAGTTGCTGTAAAGTGTACATGTAAGTGTTGGACATTTTATGCTGTTTTCTCCCTATTGATAGTCTATCATAAAATGATAGTATGGATCCAAAGCTATATGTACTGATATAATTGATGTCGGACTTGTCAGTAAAAAATAGACATGGTAAATTCTCGTTTGTTTTACATGTATGTTAAGTTAGCATAAACCTCACAGAAATACGTCGGGCTATAATATTCGATGAACTGTACCACACGACCGACACGAGTTTTAAATAAGTCAAACCAGCAATATTCATTCAAATGTTTGGTTGATATGTTTCACCCGACAAAATTAAGGGAGGTGAGGGTTCCAAATCAACCAAAGGCTACGAATGAGTCTGAAATGACAACGAATTTATGAATGACAGTCGACAAATGCAGACATAAAGGCCACACTCAGCAGTCAGGTTGCAGTCTGGTCTTGAAAAAAGTATTCAATATATCAGTTGGCGAAACAGACATTCCCCCGCGTCAGACATGCAAACCCCGGCTTAAAAAAATACGCCCGTTTTTATTTATCATGTTCATGTAATGCTAAATTATGCTGTTGGAAATTTTCGTTTCTAATAGCAAAAAAGTGGACAAGATTATTGTTTTCTATCCAGATACGGCCAGTATTTTTTTCTCTGAAATACCTTAGACTGCCTCCTCAAATCAAATGTTTCGTACCTTAGACTTTAAATCTATCTAGAGCTTATACTGACTGGGGATCATTATTCAGCTATCAAGTTATTTCAAGATAGGCTTGGGCGTTAGGGGTTAAACATGTTTACCGTAGGTAAATAATATTGCTGTGGATTTTTTTTTTCATGAGAGGGTTTCTGTTTGGTTGAAATTGGGAAATAGAAGTTACTACGTTCTTTCTCAATCCTAATTCGCTTTGAAGGTATCACGGTTGTCATCAGGCCTCAACCTAAGCAATGTTATACTGTAATTTGAATTTCAAAATGATTAAGTGACGTTTTTTCACGCACTGGTCTACTCAATCATACTGAATCACATGATTTTGACATAATCAGTAATTACCAGCGAAAATTATCTTTATACAATGTAAGTAAAGAAATAATTGTCGCATGAAAATTAAATACACGGGAAATGGCAAAGTTCACGATTTTGGTTAAATCCCATGGGATTTTATTGGTCCCATGGGATAATTGTAGTCCCATGGGACAAAAAAAATCCCATGGGATTATTATTATCCCATGGGATTTTTAATATCCCATGGGACAAAATAAAATCCTATGGGATTCAAATTATAAATATATAGATATAAATATACAGTAATGTGTATGTTACAATGTATTCTATTTGGTAGTAAATTGTTATAAGATGAATCTTTTTAATTGAATATCTTTTTTCTTTGGAAATGTTAATTCAACATATTGTTCTATAACTGTTCAAAACTAAACTTTTAAACAACAATGTAGATAATGTAAGTATCAATATATGTTTATTTATGAATTACAGAATACTTTCTTGAAACACTATTATTTACCATTTGAAATCAATGAAAAACTCTAATATAAGGCTGAACATACTAGTACTGTAAATTCAGAAATTATTGCGTGCATTTATTATTGGATTTTTGTCATTTAAGACTAATATGAGATTTTAATTTTTTACGATTTTGAGATCACTTTAATTCATATAAAATATTTCTAAATGGGAGTTTAAATTAGTGCGTTTACATCTGTGTTGCAATTTTTACAAATATAAACCCTCACAACAATTCTTGAATTTACAGTAGCTATTTAAGTAAATCTATTTTTTTCACAATATCTCTCCACACAAAACATTAATAGTTTCTTTATCATCCAGCATTGTGTGATCTTATAGTCCACTTTTTGGTCATTCAGCGCACAGAACATTGACATTATTGTGGTTTCAATATCTTTGGTATTTAAAAGAACTTCAAATCATTGACTGAGTGATGAAAATAATAGCTGATCCAACTTTTGTCTTTGAATTTATTCTGGTCTTGTTTCTATGTTTTCTCCATTTATTCTAGATGATGAATTTCAATCCTTCTGAAAAAGAACCAATAAAATCTGAAGTATTATATAAAATTTTTTGCATACATGTAGCAATAATATGATTTTTAATAAAAATAGCTATGCGGTATGGATTTTACTGATTGTTAAAGGTTGTCCAATGTCACCAGTTGCTAACCTCTTACATCCTTTGGTCTCTGATGGAGAGTTGTCAAATTAGCAATATACCACATCTTCCTATTCTAATACTACCGGTATATAATAATCAATTAATTTATCCTTCTTTATAACGTTTGGGTATTTTCCCAAGTTATTTATATCATATATAAAGATCAATGTTAAAACTTTAGGCAATTATAATAACATATTCCATTATTCACTAGAATTTCAATATATTATACAAAATGCAGACAACAGAAACAATATATCTTTAAGCTTTTGAAGTTCTGACAGAGTTCAATTTGTGTTTTATTTCAATGTAAAAATACCTTGAAATCTTCGGACATATTGGAAATTATCATGATTATAACATTGATACAAACAAATATATTGTTTCATACTTATTTTTTGTGTTGTTGGCTTGCTGTCTAATTTTACAGTTATACATACATCAATAATCTTCTTCTTTATTAAAAGTAAATATGGGATATTTTTATTTTTATAATCTGAAAACATTATATTTCTATCGAATAACTTATTACCAAGTTCATAAACACCAACGTGTTTGTCAGATACTAATTTTAAGACATGTATAAATGTTTCAGACCATATAAGTATTTGGACCGTACGTTTATGGTCCGAAACATATAAGTATACTCTTACAGTCCGACCATATGCATACAATCAGACTATTTGAGTATACCCGGTACTTGTACTGTCTAATACCAGAGCTCAACCAAAACATGTATTTTTATTTCTACTGCAATTAAACTTTTTGTATTAATCTATTAAAGATTTCAGTTATGTTGATCTGTAATGTATATTTGTTTCTAATAAACTTGACCAACTTCTTAAAATTGGGCAGACTGTACGCGTAGTCTAAATACTCATATGTTCTGGAACATAAACATGATTAACAAGCATTCGACAGGATGTCATGCTAAAATCCCTTAATATTAGTACTAAAGTTTGAGTATATATATGTAAATCCACAGGCTACTTACTGAAATTAAAGAGGATACAATTTAGAGGAAGGACTGGACAGATGAATGCACAAACACTATTAAAACAGAGCATAAAACTTACCAAAAACAAGATGTTTTACATTTATCCTTCAGAAGCAGGAAAATTGAAAGTTTTTTTTTCTTTCTCTGCTGTCCATGGTATAAACTTTAAATTCATTCATGCAAAATATGAAAATCTGCAAAAGTAGGACCTTGAACCTCAGCTTATCCACATTTTGACTTTTGAGCTGCATATTTTTTTTACTTTTCATCTTGCTGACAATCTACATGATCTAAACATAAAAAAAATGATAAAAACATAATTCTAGATTAACTTTGTGTTTTTATTTTGGTTGATACAAAAAAAATTTCCCAGCTTAAAAGGAAAACATCATCACAAAAAAGGAGGTCATACTAACCTCCTAAATATTTAAACAAACCAAAATAATTACTTGAATAAGATCTTGTCATAAATTAATAGCATTGATACTCTTATTTTTGAAGACCATATATATATATATACACATGGAAAAAAGTATTGCAATACCAAATTGAAATTGAAATTAAAAAAACACTCTTTGTTTTTTTTATATATAATTTGTTAAAATAGAACTAGTTAAACATTTTTAAAATATCACCTGAGTTTGATCAAAATTTATCGACTCGATGAGTTCTTATCTGCACATGCAGCTACTGTACTCGTAAACAGCAAAACATGTGTTTTTATCCTCATTGTTTTCAACACTTTAAATAACCAAGTTTATAAAGTTATGTGATTGACACCTTGTAATGGGTCCTCCACAACTCTTAACCGCACCAAGATGGCAGATTATCAGCATGAGAGAAGCAGGAATGTCGCTGTGACAACCGCACGTATTGTTGGTCATCACCATTTCACCATTAGTCGTTTTGAGAATACAATCAGATAATAAACGATGTTAAAAACTATCCGAAATCAAAAAGACCCCCTGTGCCATCTGCTAGGGAAAATCAAGCATAATGAAGCTTGGTCAGAAAGAAACCCATTGCATACAACACGATCCTAAAATGAGAGTGGTGGGCATACAGGAGCCTTTTAACACAAATTGTTCGAGATCGACTCATCGCTACTGGTTATCGTGCGATAAGACCATTTCGGGGACCTTTGCTTACGAACAGACACACAGCTGCCCTTATCCAATGTAGTGCAGATCTCGCCATAGTTGGAAATTAGCATCGTGGAGGAAGATCCGTTGTTCAAATGGAATTCGGTTTATCTTCTTTGACCCGATCGTAGCCCGGATTTGAACCATATCGA
The DNA here is from genome assembly GCA_019925275.1 of Mytilus edulis. Classification (NCBI taxonomy): domain Eukaryota; kingdom Metazoa; phylum Mollusca; class Bivalvia; order Mytilida; family Mytilidae; genus Mytilus; species Mytilus edulis. Next base: position 98,169,991 of record CM034351.1, on the reverse strand, counting down.
GCATATATGAGACACTTTTGGGCGTAATGTGCGCGAAAGGACACCTCAGCCCAAACACGTGATGAAATAAACAATACCCTTCATCAGAAATGGTTGCTGCTACCTTAGCAACAAATTGATCGATTTATGGCAGGAATCAGAAGACGTAAAGTGGAGGTTAACCGTTTGAATTGAGGCTGCGCACAAAGTGCTAATTCTTTGGCGTATAACGATCAACCATGATGTGAACAATCATCTTAAGATCAATTTTGAAAGGTCTGACATTGTAAAGTTCGACTACAGTAAAAGTTGTAAAATGCAGTTTTTTGTACAAAAAACACTTCATTTTCTTATTAAAATTATGGTTAGATAAATCACTTTTTTTTCAAACATTTTTTGTTCGTTAGGCCAACTAAAATTAATTAGTAGATTTTCATCCAACTTTTTTTTTTAAATGGGGCGGGTGGGAGGATTTTATTTTTAAAATTTTATTTCATATGAAACCCTCGTCACGAGTTCCTCATACCGCGGGGTATATGCTAGTGGAAAACAAGCTTGTATAATGTATATACATGCCGTAAAAGGAATCCTACACTATTTTTTAAACTCTTAAATAAAAATCCCTGATTGGCAACCACTGTTATACATGCAATTGCCGCTTTAGAAACCTATTTATAGTATACATCAAAAAGAAGAAAAATGCCCCCTTCAGTTGGACTATACCTACACCAAATTCATTTTGCTTTCTAAGCAATGGTTTTTTAGTCCCCATAAAATCAATAAAATGTATTGGTACAATTGTATGCAACACAAGTATTATGAGTACAGAATAAAATGTAAACTCAGTATTGAAAGTACAATGTAAAATATGAACTTAACCGAAAAGTAGTTTAATGACTAAATTGAGGGTATTGGGATAGTTACAAAGGGTGTTTGCTGTTTGTGAACAAAAACAACAGCCATGGGTAAATATAAGGGCTTGTTATAATTAAAATGCGTGTTTGTCGACTTTTTTTTTCTCAGAATACAGAATTTTTCTCAATATACGGTCATAAATCGAACAAGTTCGTGCTTGTGCCAATTCCTTTAATCCGGTCATGTTTTTTGTACCAATTTGTTCTACGATTCTTGCGCTTTGGATATCATTCACAGTCCAAATTTCCTGACACAAAGTCGTTGTATAAAATTATAAAGAAAAAAACACGGTTTTCGATTCACTTGTGACTACTGCAATTTGCGTTCAAGGACAATGCGTTTTACTCGTAACTCGAATATTTCACGCCCTTCTCGTTATCAATCTCTATTCTCGGTAGATGATGTTGTCATTATAGAGCAGCAGAATATGTCCACTTAATCATTTTTGTTAGATTACTCGAAGAAATACAAAAAAGACATTTGAAACAGGAAGTTTTGAATGAAACGAAATTATCGATGGTTCCCGGTAACGGACATGAACAAAATCCAGAAATCGTATTTTTGTTAAATAAAAAAAATCGGGGCGGGACGATTTCAGAGGGGCGGGCGGGGATGAAAATCTAGCAATTAATTTTAATTGGCCTTAAAATGCCAATGTAACCATAAACTATATTTCAATATTATTTTACAAATATTTTATCATATTCCATCCAAAATAAAAGGCTGATTTTTCAAATTTTAAAAAATCAAGGTGTTGCAATACTTTTTTCCATGTGTATATATATGTCTTTTGCATACTTATATTCCTTTGTACAACAGTATGCATATTAAGATTGATTCCGAGGACTTAAATGTTAAATTAGCATGATTAATTTTACAGTTTCTCAGCTCCATGTGTACAATATGAGAGTATCTTGCAATACTGTATATTCTGATATTCAGAACATATTGTGAGGTTTTTATTAATGCAAATGAGAGCTGTATATCATTCTCATTTCTGAGACATATTTATGAGCTGAAGACCAGTGCCAAAATTTCCTCACTGCATTGAAGACCCATAGGTGACCTTCGGTCGTTGTCTGCTCTTTTGTTGTCACTTGTGTTGTTGTCTCTTTGACAAATTCCCAGTTTCTACTTCCCATTTTATAACATGTATGCAGATTTTTCGTAAATTACAAGAATCAATCACGCAATTCTGTCCATTATTTATTTGTTATTGAAAATAAGCAAAAATAAATGCACACAAAATTTAACATTGTTGATAAAGGCTTTTTTAAAATTCAAAACAGTTACCTACACCGTTAATTTCCTTGTTTGATTTATTTCATATTTTTAAAGCCTTAATAGCTAGCTAGATGGTATGCCTGGATGGATCCAGCCATTTTATAAAGGGGGTTCCCTGTTCCCAACCCAAGATTTAGGAGGGGTGGTTCCAACTATATGTTCCCATTCAAATGCATTGAGTGTCCAAAAAAAAGGAGGGGTTCCAAGTTGAACTACCAACCCCTAGAATCCTCCCCCTGTGATCCGGAATTTTTTTCACTTAACCACTGGGGATTTCAACCATTTAAAAGTTTTTCAAACATGTGAGGGTGGGGGTGACCCCCGATGGACTCTCCCTATATTTCATTTGATGTGTTTTATTGTTCCATACAAGAATATATATGGTTTAGGGGTGGGGATCTTGACCGTTTACAAGATAATAGCACATTCTCAAATTGAATGGGGTGGAGTGACCCCCCAGGGACTTCCCTTTAATTTTAATTGATTCATTTTATTGTCCCATTCAAGAATATATATGGTTTAGGGGTGGGGATCTAAACCGTTTACAAGATAATAGCATATTCTCAAATTGAAGGGGGTGGGGATTACCCCCGAGGGTCTCATCCTCCCTTCTTTCTTCCCCAAAAATACCTGATCACACCACCCCCCCCCCCCCCCCCTTTCCTCATTTCAATCACCCTGATATGATCTGATAGTTTTATCACTTACAATAGGAATTGGTTTAAATTCCCCAATTAATTCTAGTCGGTCAAATATATGAATAAATTGATTTAAATTTCATTTTTGATAAAGAAGGACAAAAGTTTTCTATGGTTAATAGAACTTGATAGTTACTAATTTGGGAAGCTTTCAAATTCATAGCATGCCGGTGGCTGTGTTCAAAGTGCTGGGTTTTTTATCACCCTCGTTGTTTGCGGACTAACGATTTAGGCCTGTCAGGTGGATAATAGTGTGCGTGCATTAATTTTCTATACCTTCTTAATTAATATTTTCAAATACTGACGGCAAGTGTTGTAATGTATCATTGTCTATTTGAGACCAACGTGCTATTTAGGTGGCAGAAACCAGTTATTTTACAATAAATCTTTAGAATTTCATGGATTTGTGATTTTATTTTCTTGAAAATTCATTCAAGCTTATATACAAATAAAATGTATGGTTTCAAGGAACTAAGATGTGTACGTGCTTATGTAAATATATAGAAAACCTTTAAATTTGGGTGTCTGTCCAGCATGGAGATTTTAAAATTTATAAATGCATTGCAAATAAGGCAAAAAATGTGATGCTCTGATACCAATCTAATCCTCACCTGCAGAATCCTGCTAAAAGCCGACAAGAATTTTAGCCAAAATTCAAGAGAGAAAAGATATTCAGTGAATTAGAGCCTTGTCCGAACCTATCCTTACCATCAAAATCTCAAGATATTTTTGTTTACATAAAACTGAATTTTTTCCCCACTTTGATTGGATGCCGTCAAGTGAGGAGACCACAATTTTGACATCTGATTGGACCTATATGTGAAGGAAATCCCCAACCTGTGTATGCAACTACTTACTTGTGTAGTACAAAAGCCTAGAATTTACATTCATTTATTTTTTCAGTCCACATGATGCAATTATATACCTCAATACTTAACTATAACAAAATTTCTGCGTGGGACACATGTTCTGGTACACCAAAACTGGTACCTGCCACCTTTAACCACTCATTGGAAACAATATATTTCCATTTTTTTAGTCTGATTGAGTTCTATAGTCATTTACCATTAAAAATACATGCATTTTATATGGCTACAGCACAAAACAAAACATTAATAGGCTTTATAAGACCAAATTTATTAAAGCATTATTTGCGTCTTTTGCCGTCAAACTGCTTTGAATGCAAAAAAATTAGAAAAAAATGATTGTGTTCATATTTAATAAATTTTATTGTTTGAGTTTTCTGGTACAGTGTATGAATTATCCAACAGTTTTTAAAACTACTTAAGTTTATTGTTTCATGCATGATATAAAACCACTTACAACTGATCTCAAGAAGTATTTTCCCATTGTTTGAGGTATTAAATAGTCTCAATTCTTGTCACTATCATTGTTCTGTTGACTGCAGTGCTGAAAAAGGCTTAGTTATGAATAAACTAATATTTTTGGTACATATGTTTCACTTTGAAGATCCATGATGCACTAAACTAAGTGTACATTTATTCGCAATCAGTCTCATATCTCTTCTCCACAATTGGTTGTTGGGTTGCTGCCCCTGAATTGGTAACTTTGAGGAAATTTTACTGTTTTTGGTTATTATCTTGAATATTATAATAGATAGAGATAAACTGTAAACAGCAATAATGTTCAGCAAAGTAAGATCTATAAATAAGTCATCATGACAAAAATGGTCAGTTGACCCGTTTAGGAGTTATTGCCCTTTATACTCAATTTTTAACCATTTTTCGTAAATTAAAGTAATCTTTTACAAAAATCTTCTCCTCTGAAACTACTGGGCCAAATTAATCCAAACTTGGCCACAATCATTTTTGGGGTATCTTGTTTAAAAAATGTGTGGCGTGACCTGGTTAACCAACCAAGATGGCCGCCACGGCTAAAATATGAACATAGGGGTAAAATGCAGTTTTTGGCTTATAACTATGAAACCAAAGCATTTAGAGCAAATCTGACAAGAAGTAAAATTGTTAATCAAGTCAATATCTATCTGCCCTGAATTTTTCAGATGAATTGGACAATTGGTTGTTGGGTTGCTGCCCTCCAATTGGTAATTTTTAAAGAAATTTTGCCGTTTTTGGTTATCTTGAATACTATTATAGATAGCGATAAACTGTAAACAGCAATAATGTTCAGCAAAGTAAGATCTACAAATAAGTCAACATGACCTAAATGGTCAATTGACCCCTTAAGGAGTTATTGCCCTTTATAGTCAATTTTTAACAATTTTCATTAATTTGGTAAATTTATGTAAATTTTTACCAAATATAGTTCTCTGTTACTAATGGGCAAAGTTCATTATAGATATAATTGTAAGAAGCAAAATTGTTCAGTAAAGTAAAAACTTCAAACACATCACCATCACCAAAATACAATTTTGTCATGAATCCATTTGTGTCCTTTGTTTAATATGCACATAGACCAAGGTGAGCGACACAGGCTCTTTAGAGCCTCTAGTTTTAATTTAATTTTTCTATTTTTCTATAAAGTATAAGATAAAGTTCATTTATAGAAAAATATAGCGTAACCCTATACTACATGTATTAAGAAAAAATATTGATTGAAACCTGTGAGCCCCCTTAATTTAACAAAAATAGTTCACTGTACAGTCTTTGACAATGAGCAAACGCTATACCGGACAGTGGTTTTAATAACAGCACAACATTTGAACAAATTGTAAAAATTTGTTGCAATGGGCTTAACTCAAAAGACTGCAACAAGGAACCAAACAATAACAAGTAATATGTAAATCATAGACACAAAGCACTGAAATAAAAGTACTAACAATAGATATTTAAATGAAAGTTTATTAAAATGTTCATAAACATGATAAAATAGTCATGTTATTGCTGTATTTCTCTTCACTGATAATTTTTGAGTTTTGTGTATTTGTAGGTCAGACATCTCGGTTTTCATGGTCATCATTCAACAGATCAATACTGAACAGAAAACTTGGAAGATGATAATTTTTCTCAACAGTGCGACTTTTTTTATTAATTTGAAATGGAATGTTTTTTTTCTACATTTAATAGAAAAAGGAAATTTCAACATAATGACTATAAACAAAAAGGAGTCATATCATCACGATCATAGATGCTCAAGAACTTGATCATGTAAATGCAACAATGTAATTATCAATTGAAAGAAGGAACGAATGAAAAAAATATTAGTATGTTGTTGTCCAAATAAACCTGCTTTGTTTTCTCATTTGAATCGCTCCATCCAATAAAGATGTACCGAGGAGGATCTTTGAAGAACATATTGAAAAATGTTTTGTCTAAGAATTGCAGGAATATTCTAGTGGATGAAATAATTTATTGACTTGACTCTTATATAGTGGACTGAATAATTGTACATAGCAAGCAGCGAAGAAGAAAACTAAAACTTTAACACAAAAAGTGTTTAAACTATAAATTTGCAAATATAAGCATAATATTATGTACACCACAAAGGTATATAATTCAAATTGTTTGCATATTCAATCATGTATTGCAATGAAACTATAACAAAGAAAACCTTACTTCATGAAAAGAGTAAACTATTCAGTCAGAATATGAAATATTTTTTTCAGTTCTATTTTTCATTATAAATAAACAAGACAAAGATTTCAAAACAATATTTTTTCATTTATTTAAACATGTCATCATTTTGTTTCAGTGAAAGAACTTTACTCTTTGACCTTAAATTTTATTATACATTCCAAAATCAGAATTATAATCTTTATTGTCATATTAACAAATAAAAAACATGTTTGTGACAAAATGAATTTTTTTTTAATAAAATATAAAAAAAACTTGTATACATTTAAAACTTTTTACTACCAAACAGCATTCATTGCAACATACACATACTGTATATTTATATCTATATATTTATAATTTGAATCCCATAGGATTTTATTTTGTCCCATGGGATATTAAAAATCCCATGGGATAATAATAATCCCATGGGATTTTTTTTGTCCCATGGGACAACAAATATCCCATGGGACTACAATTATCCCATGGGACCAAAAAAAATCCCATGGGATTTAACCAAAATCCCATGGGATTTAACCAAAATCCCATGGGATAATGGTAAATCCCATGGGATTTTGCCCTATCCCATGGGATATTGAAAATCCCATGTTTTTATAAATCAAATAGCAAAATAAATATAATAGTAACAGTAGAAAACTAATGAAATTATTGAATCCCATGTAATTCCGCACATTTTGGTTATATACATGACACTGTAGCTCTTATTTGAGGCGGCGGCGGATTTGCAAATGCGTGTTTTGCAAATTTAAAGTGTCCAGTGTTTAGTGATTGAATAGTATTATAAAATCACAGAATAAAAATAAAAATTGTGATAATGTTTGTGATGCTGTACAGGGTTTGAGGCTGTACTCTCCGATTGATTAATTGCTACAACTGTTTAATCACCGGCAAAATTAAAATATCGAGTTGAAGGTATTTTATTCACTCCTATTCTCTTATTCACAAAGAATAAAGTTTTAAGTTACACATATTTCAACCCCACCCCCCCTTTTTTACACCCTCGCAAAATAAAATGATCGTCCCATTGTCATATAATGTAAGAGTTTGATATTAAAAATAATAGATTGAATGAGTTATTAAGTTTATTAGAACACTTACCTATTTAAACTTACCACTTTTTCTTCCCCGACAAACCATAAAGTTTTTTTCTTGGACCCTCACAATATATTTTCGGTATTTGAGAACATGTCAATATAATCAAATAGTATAAGTTGGGTAATGGTTGGAGCGTTATAAGTTACAAACATGTTTCTTGTTTATCTCTAAGCGTTTGGATTTAATTATTTTGACACGAGTGAATTTTATTTGTCAAAACGATTTCGGCATATTACTTGCACTATGATGATTAATAGATCTGAATTGTGTGTGCAAGGTTTTTATCAATTAAAACATATCCGCAAATAATTAATACATACCTTTTCTTTTTCACCTCTGTGAGAGTTGACATTTTTCATCAGAAGAATTTATAAAAAGTTAAACAGCATCAATATTGTTGAAAACTTCATCTTGACAATTACGGATTTCTGAAATAGCGCGAACTAGAGCTGGTTCCTATTTCAAATTTTCTAAGGGGGTAACAGATACACGGGAAACATCATTTTAGATCTCGGCAGCTATGATTCCTATTTCGGTATTATTTAAATGAATTTGTAACAATATTAATAGTAAATGCATAAAAAATACAATTCATCAATATAACTTACGATCTCAAATAAAAGAACCGCTTGTTAATTTTATATATTTGCTGTACTATATATAAAAATATTAATTTTCGCGAACCATTTAGGTCACGGAAATTCCAAAATATGGCATCAGTAAGGAGAGTTGTACAAACAATGTAAATACACAGAACCCCATCCAAACTTGCTTTAGCTAATAGTATTCATCTTTTTCTATTTTATATGTACTAACAACATTCCATTTTTCTATAAATTCGATTAAAAAAATCCAAAATCTGAGTTAAAATAGGTCGAATGCCCCAAATAAACGTTGTCTGATTGGTTGAAGTACTGTGGCGTCGATGATAAGCATAGAAAGCCTCGATGTAAAGCACACGCTTCACAGGAATAAGGAGAGTTTTACAAATAATGTGAATACACAGATCCTCCATCCTATTTATGTTTTGCTGAAAATGTTGCAGTGTTCATCTTTTCTGTTTTGATTCTGCTAACAACATTCCATTTTTTCTATAATTCCGATTTAAAGATGTGGAAACCCGTAATCAAAATAGATGGCCTCAATGATTTATAAGCAACGCAAAAAATTCCGTTATAATACGACCCTGAGTTCAACCGGGGTTATATAAACCGATTCACAAATAAAGATCTTGCGCTCAAATGTAATTCGTATGAAGTATACGGGTAAATTCGTTTACGGAAATTTATACACACTTTATCATTAATATATTACCAGGCTTTTGCATATTCATGTTTTTTTATGCTCAACTTTAGTCAAATTCAATTCTATACATTTTTTTTTACGTAAAGCAATAGGAGTAAGAATATTATTTCGCGCCAATTTAACCAGCATCATAAAGATCACCATCATCAAAATTATTTACCGTTATCTTTGTGAAATTTCAGTTATATAGTTTATTAATTAGAGAAATTTTGGTAAGTTTTACTTTAATGTTAAGGTTCTACTGATGTGCTTCTCTAGACTTTTTTGACTGTCAGTTTTATCCAATTTATCTCAATATTATCCCCGATGACAGAAATGTCAACCCGACCTGTTCGTGTCAAAAGTGAAAATCGCATCTATTTGATGAACTAATTTCTTCATAAACTGTACATGCATTATTTCTGTATTATTTGATAACCAATCACATTCACGTTGCATGTTTGCATGATAATGGGTTATGTATTAGTGGATTGTAAGGCCGATGCAACATGTGAGGTCTGCGCGATCACGTGACATTATTATTTGTAAACAAACATGGGTTCATGCTGAGACTACTATAACTGTGTTATAGTAGTCTCAGGTTCATGTAACACGTGTCTGAATTATCCTTTCAAAGTGTTATGAATCTTTCAACCACTATTTTATGATATATTTTTCTGTTTTTAGGTTTGCATATCAGTAGTCAAAGTGAATTATACATAGTCATAGCATAGACATATAATACTAGTATTATATGTCTCTGGTCATAGTTGTGGGTTTTTTTTTAGAATTAGAAGGTAAGTCTACATAACTTCATAAGTCATTATTTAACTGAAGTCTAAAAAGATGACTCAACTTTCCCTCTAATTCTCCCTCTATTTTTGAAACCTGCATACCAAATTAAAGGGCATTTGCTCCCCTTGAACACTATTTGGCCTCTTCCCTGTCATTTCCCTTTAAATTTGCTCAAAAGTCATACTTTTAGTCCATTTACAGTAACGGCTGATTTTACCATCTTAACTGCAATTTTCATATCCACCTTATCGCTATTTGTCCGCCATTACTGGATATCACACAGGTTCCTGTAAAATTTTGACGTCGTAAAACAAAATATCTGACGCCACAATGGAAAAGGGTTGTTGTGTAACCGCAGAGCCTGTATGTACTCTACAAATTCATATCGTCACCACCGGGATTCGAACCTCGGTCGTCTGCGTGATAGTCTGTTCGTTAACCCACTGAGCCAAAGAATCGATTCTCTAGCTCAGTTGATTAAGACTGGCTTTATATGTTCTACCTGTACTGAGGGGAAGCAACCCTGCTACACTATTCCCCCACCACAAAGTCATCATATCTTCATATATGACTCTTAACAACACAAACCCTGGCTATACTCCAGATAACCATCGTGGATTTTTTAGTCGGGCGCCAAATGTAACCGGAGAGCACGTATCTACTCAACAAATTCATATCGTCACCACCGAAATTCGACCCCGGTTGTCTGCGTGACAGTCAGTGCGTTAACCCACTGAGTCAAAGAATAGATTCTCTAGTTCAGTTGATTAAGACTGGCTTTATATGTTCTACCTGTATTGAGGGGAAGCAACCCCGCTACAGTTGTATGCGTCAAAAGTTCAAGCGGCCGGGTCAGCCGGGATTAGCGATAAGGTGTATTGAACACATTTGACCATTCAGTATGAGTTCCCATGTATTTTTGTCTTATATGAAGGAGGTTTTAGGTCATGTTTTCCTAAACACCTTATTGCTATTTGTCTGTCTGGATTGCTAAAACCACAAAATCAAATATCGATAAATATGCAAGTTTTCAACAATCCAAGAGAACTGACATCCACGAAAAATATAGGAATCCACAGTAAGATAACTCCTCTTTAAGTTTTGATAAATTTTGGATATGACATTAGGAAGTTAAAAAACTTTATTCTTTGAATATGTTTCAAGCACATTACATGCATGCACGCTCAGCACCGCTTTTTATCAGGAATTTTATAATTTATTAGGTCCGAGACCACAATTGTAGTTCCTTGATTTTCGTTGTTCACAAATATAGTCCCTAGTGTTGACAGTGGGTTACTTGCCATTAATTTTTATACCCCTTCCAAATTTATTTCTCCATGTTTAATGCCTCAAATTGCAAGTAGGGGGGGGGGGGGGGGGTCAAATTACACTAAAAAAAATGAGTCCAGAATTTTAAAGGAAAGTAGTGATTTGGTCCAGCTGAATAAGGTTTAAAATTAGCACTTCAGAAGCTGTCAAAAGATTTCAAGACACCCTAAACATAAAATTGTTCATAGTTTGAATTAGAGCCGAAGAAGTTTTCTTTAATTTTGATATAATTGTTCCCAAGAGTAGTACAACACACTGTAAAAGTTTCTTTGAGAAAGCGCAGGTTGGATTTTTTTTATTTTCATTTATGTTCTAAAAGAAATGCACTACGAAATAATTGTGGTCTCGGACCTTATGTCTTAAAATTCGGGTTTTATCCATTCTAATAGGTGGATTTTCAAGTTAATGAGAAAAATGCTTTGTTCACTGATTCAGCAATGCTTTAACTGTTGTGAATGTGAGCTCCCTTCAGCTATTATAAGAATCTAGATTTACATCATTCATTTTCAATGTAAGAGTTCTCCTTTCATTCAAAAGGTAGATTTCCATGTTTGCTGGTCACTTGACTAGAAACTGCATTCAGTGATATTGTTTGTCTCAATTTACACCTGAATTTCAGATTTTTCCTAATTACCAATCACTAAAATAAATGTCATTTAATACGTGTAGTATTGTATCTAACTATCATATTCATGTTTTTATTTGACATTATGAAAGTACTATTGAGATCCAGGATTCTGACTTGAATAAACAGTGTTTGTAACACACATGGTTTTATCTGTTTCTTTCCCTTCCCTTAAAAGTATCTTTCAGTTTGAAACTACCTGACAATCATACTGAGTTCACACCTAATTTGAATTAGTTTAATTCACATTTGAAACGGTTTACATTAACAAACACATACCAGTTCAAATGCGAATCGAATGCAAGGGAATTGTTTGTCTATTGATGGTCAACATGTTGGGGTATGACTATAAACCACTTTTACTAATTTTAAGAAACATTGTTGAATTTTATTTATGGAAGCTTACTTTTCATTTATATAAATTTAAGATTAATATTTCTGAGATGTAGGTTATGGATTGTCTCTACTTATAAACGGGGAGGATTCCCAGTTATTTAATATATTTAATTAAATTGTACAAGTACACACCCGTGATATCGCGGGTCCGTGACTGAATTAAAGTATATAACTATGCCTAAGCCTTTTTTTAGTAATTAGTATTGTCATCTGATAAAGTCATGTCGATTATAAGATACAAAGTTTTTTCTGCTTTCAAATCTTTCTGTTTGAACCCGTCGACCTGGAACTTATCTATTATTGGTAATATTAATTATTTGGAAAACAAAAGGTCCTGGCTATCCAGGAATGGAGTATTTTTTAATCAACAGTATTGTCCTATATTAGTTATCTTAGAAAGTCTTGCTGATTGCTGAATAAAACTACAATAGGGAACAATTTGACAATGATTGAATTTGGTAGTGTCAGCCCTTTGAATATGACCCGTGTATATAGCAAAATCCTAAATGCACCGTTTGGTGGTGCGCCTGTCAAATGCGGAACGTACAGATAAGGTAATAGCTAACAGGTGAATATACTATTGGTATCGGTATCGGATTCGACCCGGAACTTCTTAATTATTGGCAATATTAATTATGTCGAAAACAAAAGGGTCTGGAGTGGTATAATTTTTAATCTACACCATTGTCCTATATTAGTTATATATAGAGTTGAATTCTTTGATTTGTCGTTTTTACCTGCTGACAAATTGGACCTCGTAATTTTAGTATTATAGATTCAGGCGCGTAGCTCCCTATACGCCAACACGCAGTTGCGTGCACATCAATTCAGCATGCAAAAAAAAATGTCAAAATAAAAATTTAAAGGAAACACAAATATGTTGTTTATAATAAACAAATCATTTAAAAATTGTATGTTTTTGAATATCATAAATACAGTTGTGAAAATGAATAATCAGTCCCTTGCTTTAATGAAAATGAAAAATCTTGCTTCAATAGTGCAGAAAATGAATAATTTGTCCTCTTAGATTACAAAAATAAATAACATGTCAAAAACAAATCCTCCTGCCTCCCCCCTCCCCCCCAGAATATCAAATGGGCGACCCCTAAGTCTATATAGGATTTTTTTCTGCGACAAGTGCCTCAAACCATGTATTAAGATTTTGGATAAAGGACCACAATAGGTAAAAGTCCAATTTAAAATTAAATGTTTTAAGTTCTTAGACCACATTCATTCTGTGTCGGAAACCTTTTCTGTTTTGACTATTTGATCACAATCCAAATTCAGAGCTGTATCAGGCTTTAATGTTGTGTCCATACTTGCCCCAACTGTTCAGGGTTCGATCTCTGCTGTAGTATCAAGCTGCGCCCTGTGGAGCATCTGGTTTATTTGAAGGGTAGATGTTCCCGACCTGTTTATTAGTGGAATTGTGAATCAGGCCATTACTCTTCTCAATTGTATTAATGCATACTTTTCATGTTGGGACAGTTTCCCTCATTTTTGAAGGCTGTATGGTTGCCTATAATTGCTTTGTCATTTGAACATTTGTATATGTACTTTAAAATTTTAGTCTTGCATGTATATAATTATGTGTATGATATATCACTGATTCAGTGGCAATGGTAAATAGACACTGACAAGTCTTAGATAACATTTTATAGTTTTGAATGTTTTTTCATCAGTTGACTAAAATTAGGTGGAGGTGTGTTCTTATTTCCAACAGAGGGGCACTCAACCTATATCAATTTGTGCATGAAGCAAATTGATAGTTGCTAGATACTGAATGATTATACCACAAAAAAAGTTTTAACCTGTGCATATATACTTAAAATAAGATAAAAAAATCATGTCTTTTTCAGGACTTCTGATCCAACCATGTAGTATGGCATGTTATTGGGATATGGTTTTGGTTGATGGATGTTCGTGAAGGACCTGTAGTACAAAGTATATCACTGGATTTAGCTCTTTGTCTAAGTGTATTATTAAAGTACTTTGCTTTGAGCTCAGTTCATTGTTATGCAATTCATTCTTTGTGAAATAAAGATTTGACAGACAACTCTCTGACATGTACAAGGATTTGTCAAAGAAGTATCACCTCTATGTACAATGTAAGTAATAGGGAGATAAAAGCATTCTATTTCGATTGTTCATTGACCAAATTTAAAAAAAAAAAAAAAAAAAATTTACCTGACAATACTACTCCCGCTACTAGCAATATGATGCTAGGTTGTTTTAATACATCTGTACTGCCTACTGATGACTTGGTCCTGAGTGTAAATGGTCCTTCAAGTATGTTTAAAGGGGCACTAGCTAAGAGATGTATAAAGATCTAAAATATGATTCGTTTTTGTTCAATCAATTATAAAACTGAGATAGTGAAATAATAATTCGCTTTCAGCAGCCAAAATGGTTCAATTTTGTCAAATTATGTTAAATAATATTGATAATGAAGTATTCACTTGCAAGTGATTAAGTCGACCTCATTAAATCCGTATTCATGTGAACTTCAATTTAACCTGATTTCTAAAACTATATTTTATTGTACATGTTGAACATTTTTCATTCATTTGTTTATTTCTTAATTTGTGTGAATTAACATTGATACAGTAAATGTTTACTACACTTTCATACCACAACACATACTGTATTGGTACATGTATCACTTATATTAGTATCCATATAACAGAAAAAAATGAAAAGAGAATAATTTTGCATAACCTTTTGAATACTATTACTTTTTAGATATTTAAACATATTAAGACTAATTAAGCTGTTGATATTATCCACTTGACATACTTGAAATTCTATCATATAACTTTTGGAGCAGTTGTGAGTCTTTGAAGCATGCTCAAAGGTTCTTTTGGTGAAATCATTGTCATATTGGTCAATATTTTTCTTTGCTTCGACCAGATTTGGAGGGATATTATCAAAGAATTGATAAAAAATCAGCACAAAGGTTCTCTTCCTAGATCATATAGCCCCAAACATCATGTCAGGCATTGTCATTACTAAAAACCAATAAATGTATTCTAATATGAGGAACATTTTAACAATTTTTTACTAATGATACTGATGATCCACCACAAAATAATATAAATAGAACCATACAAATAGTAAGCAAATACATATAAAAAAAAAGATGTGAGACAATTCTCCACAAGAGACCAAAATGACACAGAAATTAACAACTACAAGTCACCATATGGCCATCAACAATGAGCAAAGCCAATACCCTATCATCAGCTATAAAAAGCCCCGAAATGACAATATAAAACAATTCAAACGAGAAAACTAACGGCCTTATTTATGTACCAAAAATTATACAAAAAGCGAATATGTATTAACACACAAACAAATGACAACCACTGAATTACAGGCTCCTTATATCATGTTATCAAATCTTTATATCATCTCCCATTTAGAAAAAAAAACCACATGAAAAAATTAGAAAAACAATAAGGTCTTTCCTCACGGAGAGGAAAGACCTTAATGAACCTATTATGTGTTGCTCTCCTAGCTACAAAGTGAATCAAAAATCAAAGATGTGGAACATATTCGATCATAATCATTTGGTAACTAATGTAATTACTGTCTCTTCCATGCTCATCTTGAACATAAAAACTAAATATTGAATAAACAATACTCCTAATGCTCAGGTTGGTTGTCATCGTGCAACGCCGTTAATAACACCATATAGGAAAACATAGAACTCCCTTTTGTCATAAGTAACTGTCAAACATCCAAACATACTATCCACACTCATCTGTGTCCACACTTGTTATTTGAAAAAAATAAAATTTCCAGGATAAGAGTATTTCGTAAGAGTATATTATCGGGCTAAAAGTAATTCCTGGATAAGTGTATAACATACGTATGATTCGTCAAGCATACGTACCTTTCGTCAATTTGTAAGAAAGCTCTATTATCTCATTAGGCGACGATGATATTGATACAGTAAAATATGTCAAGTTAAATTGTCAAATCTAAATATTGTAAAATAAATATCATTATGCTTATTTGATGTTAATTTTGATTTTAAAATATAATGCCATGTTTATGTATGAAATAATGATGAGTAATCATTTCAGTTTAACTTTAAAGAGACTGATTTATAGATTAGCACAGAGATAAAGTATGTAGTTATAGATTATCATTGGTCATCTCAACGAGATTGATTTTCTCGCTTGAGCTGGTACAGCGAAAGTGAGAAAAGCAATCGAGTTGAGATGACCAATGATAATCTGTTTATCGCTATTTTACCTATGAGGACGTTGTCAATTTCATGTCAATTTCGTTAGCAACGCCACGTGGCCTTCTTAGTTTCTAGCGATAAGTTTTCCATCTCAAGCGAGAAGCATGATATGAAAATTATCACAAAAAAAGATCAAAAGAAAAATGCACAAAATAGCGATAATGATATTTATAGAATGTCGATGCAATTAATTGCATAGATGATAAATTTCAAATGGTTTAAAGAAAGCTTAACTTAGATTGTTTATAATACACTACAAACCATTAAAGTCTGAAATGGCCTATATCTGTACTCGACTGTACTGATTTTTACTCGACCAGTCTGAATTGGTCTGACTTTTACTTGACATTACTCGACCCCAGTCTGAACCATACTTGACTGTACTGAATCGTACTTGACCCTTATCTTTGCCATTGAAAATAGTCTGAACTATTACTCGACCAGTCTGAAACAGTCTTAGCCCATTTTGTGGAAATAAGTGTTTTTTATTCAAAGAAAATATTCAGAAAAAAATATTTGTGACTTTTTGTCCTGTGACTTTTTGTCTGTGACTTTTTGTCCTGTGACTTTCTGTCCTACATTCTTCTCGACATGTACTTGACCTATTTTGCAAGTCTAAACCATACTTAACCAAAGGTCTGAACAATACTCGACCAGTCTGAACCATACTAGACCAAAAAAGGCTCTACTTTTTTAACTGTTAAAATAAATTTCTTTTTAATTGACATATATAACAACAGCTAACAAAATTTATAAAAGATTTTAACCTTATAAAAGAAATATATCTCTGATTATATTTAGGATAAAAAAAAATATTATATATAACTTATATAAAAAAGGGATAAAATTAAATAAATTTTTCTGATTAGTGGTGAAATATAAAGTATAACCTCTGCTTGGGGCAAACTCATAAATAAGATCACACCTGGTCAGAGGTATTAAATTCTAATTAACATTGATTCAAAATTGCAACATCCTGTTTAAATTAAATAACAAGGCCTTTCGAATATACATGTATGTACTAGATAAGTAATACGCGAATTTAAGAAAATAGGGCTTTCTTTTTACCTGTAAAACACACATGTACTGAGTTAATTAGAACATATTAAAGTGCTTTATATATGCCATGTTAATTTGACAAAAAAATACTAAATTAATTAATTCAAATTTTTTATACTGTTACTTTGGAATACATTTCCTTTTTTAAAAAGGTTATCCAGGATTGCTATGGAAATTCTATTATAATGATTATATTAAATTCTTGTTTAAATAAAACAAAACAATTAAGCTCTCATTTTTAAAAAAATTATTAAGTTGTTTTATATACTACTTTATATATATCTTAATAAAAAAAAAACATTCACTGCATTATTACCTGAACTTAACTGACACCATAAATCTATGCTAGGCTTAAGTTAATGGTGAAAATAGTCCAGTTACCATAAAATACTTCCCAAATATTCATAAAAATTCATTTTTTTTAGATTATTTGATCAGCTTGTTTTATTTATATTTTAAAAGTTGATATATATTATCTAAGTGTTGATTAATATTGAGTTGAAGTTATATTATGACTGATTATTGTGAAATTTTAATTTCAATACTGTATTGAATACATTTTTAATTTCAAGTTGTTGTTAAAATTTCATTTTTATTAAAACAAATTCCTAAATTGATAAAATTCAGTTGATAGATACAAAGAATAGGTCTAGTTTGGATAAGACTTGGTCGAGTATGGTTCAGACTAGGTCGAGTATGGTTCAGACTAGGTCGAGTATGGTTCAGACTAGGTCGAGTACGGTTCAGACTAGGTTGAGTACAGTTCAGACTCGTATAAAACAGTTAAGTACTGGTCAAGTACACATTCACACTGTTAAGTATGGTTCAGACTACAGTCGAGTATTATCAAGTAAATCTCAGACGAATTAAGACTGGTCGAGTAAAAATCAGTACAGTCGAGTACAAATATATGCCATTTCAGACTTTTAATGGTTTGTAGTGATAGCTAGAATGGTATAGTTTGATCATATTTGTCTTATTTTACACATTCAGTAATTATACATACTGTCAGTCCGATTGACGTGTTTTAATACGCTAATGTGAGCCTCTGATTCACGTATCGCTTTTGGCCTTTTCTAATAAAGAGCTGGTTGTTGCATGATTGTTTTATTCTATAGTAAATATCTCTTAAACACATACAGAATATCTACATCTTAGACAGTTACATTATTTCCATAGCATTTGACACAATAGTTTACTGGGTGACGATTCAGTTTAACTATTTGTTTAATTTTGTTTTTCAATTTTTCAGCACTTGTTTTCAATGATGGTGATGATATGAGATAGTATACGTGTGTTATAACTGATATTGGAGATGACCTGTCCAGCATTTCTAGTGTTCGAATGGTGAATGAATTGGACTGTGTACCGTGTGCAATATATATGGAAATACTGTGTATATATAATGGAGATTCATACCTGCCTTGTTTTTTTAACTTCATGGCTTCAGTTTTTTTTAAGGTGGGAGGAATGTAACAGCGACCCTATGTTTTGAAACAGTCTTATGTCCGTTTAAAATTGACTGTTGTAAAATTAACGTTTAATTACTATTGTTAATATGAATTATTGATAAAAATTGTTGTTTAAAATTTCAATCATATTTAGTTACTTTATTGTGCTATAATTAATTGAATTTATTCTCAGATTTAGCAACTTATTTTATAGTTGTAGAGTGTTTATATTTGTCTCGTATTTGTTAAATTAGTGCTGAGATAAATAATTGTACTGGGCTTGTTTTAATAAGCCACTTTGGTTGAAATAACGACCTTTCATTTTAGCTTTTATTTAAGAGCTTACTGGTCTTGCACAGACCTCAGTCACAGTCTTCGCGAAAGGTCTAGCACAGACTTCGCTGACTAACTGGTCTTGCAGAGACCTTGCTCACTGTCTACACGAAAGGTGTTATGCATTTCACTGCATCTAGACACAATGTCGCTATTGTGTCTAGAATTATAATGCATCTAGACAAAGGTTAAAATGACAGATTAAGCTATGTCACTTTTATGTCAATTTTAACTTGCTTTTCATATTCATGTTTCATGTTTTTATCTTTACAAATTGTTGATATTTGTTGAATTATGTAATTTGCTAATAAACAATGAAAACTTGCTAGTGTTAAGTTTTCCAAAGCCAAACATGAAGGATCAGAGACTCGGGATTCCGATACCTACTCTTTACACGGTCTGGGGTAAAATATGTTAAAGTTGACACAGAAAATACACAACGTAAAAACCCTCCGGTTACACCTTGAACACCCCATAAATATTTTACTATGACACAAGCGGCTTGTTTTCGGCGCCAAGGACAGCCAAGTTGCAGGGGGAATCATGAATTGTAAACAAATAAGCTACATAAGTTGAGATTTTGACACAAACTGCAGAGCATTTATCTGATATGAATGATTTATGAAAGCACACATTAATTATTATCAGTATTATCACAATTATTATTTTTTTATTATTATTTTTAATTATGATTATTATTAATATTATTATTATTGTACTAACTGAGAAGAACATAAGAATAATTTTTCATTTCTATAATCTCTTTCAAAAGGAAATTATTGAGGTAATAATGGCAGTCTTTAAACGTTCAATGAATTGAAACTTCCGAGAAAAAAAGGCTAGATACAAACAAACATTTCTTGTAATTCATTTTTCTTTTGATATAAATTCTTAATGAAAATAATTCTTTTTATTTCGATGGATGAAATCAATGATCTTGTTCTGGAACAAATGTCATATGAAATGTGTTTTTTTCATATTTAAATAATTTTCACAATTTGCATTATCATTTTGTAATTACGGTCTGGTTATTTATCAGCTTTTAAATTTGGAAAACCAAAAAGCGTCTGCTTTGTTTGATTCGATTTCGTATGATTGAGTAGTTGACTAAGTGTGGTTAAACTTATTACCAGACCGTTCAACGGGTTTTTCAAATTACTGGACCGAAGAAAACAATAGGGGTCCCCACATTCAACTGTTAAATTATAAAAGTAAGATTTTTACTCTCGGGTTTATTTCAATAATCTCATCATCTTCAACTTATATTATTATTATTATTATCTTTTATTATGATCATTATTATTATTATAATCATTATCATTATTATCATAATTATCATTATTATTATTATCAATTAATTATTATCAGTATTATCACAATTATTATTTTTTTATTACTATTATTATTAATTATTATTATTAGTAGTAGTATTATTATTATTAATAATGTACTAACTGAGATGAACATAAGAGTCATTTTTCATTTCTATAATCTCTTTCAAAAGGAAATTATTGAGGTAATAATGGCAGTCTTTAAACGTTCAATGAATTGAAACTTCCGAGAAAAAAGGGCTAGATACAAACAAACATGTCTTGTAGTACATTTTTCTTTTGATGTAAGTTCTTAATGAAAATAATTCTTTTTATTTCGATGAATGAAATCAATGATCTTGTTCTGGAACAAATGTCAAATGAATTGTTTTTTTTCATATTTAAATAATTTTCACAATTTGCATTATCCTTTTGTAGATACGGTCTGGTTATTTATTAGCTTTTAAATTTGGAAAACCAAAAGCGTTTGCTTTGTTTGATTAAATTTCGTATGATTCCATAGGGATCCCCACTGTCAACTGTTAAATTATTGCACTTAAAAATAACCCAGATATAAATGGTGTGAAATTAAATGATTCTGAGTATCTACTAAACCAGTATGCAGATGACTCGTGTCTCTTATGTGACGAGGATAAGCAATCTTTAGAAAAATGTTTATATACTTTAGAAAAATGTTCTGAGTGTCCGGGACTTTTGATAAAACTGAAGCCATATGGATTGGGTTTAAGATTCAATCAAAGGATAAACTAACAACTACAAGAAATTTGAACTGGAATCATTCAGGAAAATTTAAACTTTTAGGAATAAAATTTGATCTGTTCAGTGAAAATAAAACGCTTGTAAATTTTGTAGAAAAAAAAAAAAAAAAATTACAGAGCTTACTTAATTCCTGGGTTTATAGAGATTTAACATATATGGGAAAGATCACTGTCATTAAATCACTTGCTCTACCTATTCTTATTCAATCATTTACAGTTTTGCCAAACCCGCCTGATGATAAAATAAAAGAAATTCAAAATATTTTTTTAGTTTCTTGTGGTCATGAAAACCAGACAAGATTAAAGGAAAAGTTATGATAGGGTTATTTAAAACGGGGGGGGGGGGGGGGGGGGGCTTGAAAATGCCAGATATAAGATCTTTTTGTCATTCATTAAAGATGACATGGATAAATAAACTTTTGATTGTCACTCTCAATTAAAGTTTCCTGACCACTGGGAACTCCTCTTTCTCTCTGCACTGTTGTGAATTTCTGCTTGGCCCCACGGGTCAGGTTTCTCCAACGGTTCTTAACCTCTGTCTCTCTCCTGAGACACACCCCAAGGCATTTACTTTACTTGTTATGTCTTACAACATTTCTTAGTTTAAAGCATTAGTAACCTCTGGGGAATGCTTCCCCTGGAGTAATTCAAGGTGGGTCGTAGCCAGCTTACTAATCAAATTACTCTCAATTGCAGTGAAGTTGAGTTTTCTTACCTTTGTAGTTTTTGCAGACACCTTTGCAGCCATGTTGATTAATACAGGAAGTTTAATTTTTCAAAGAATTGTTGGAATTTTATTTTTTTAATAACATCGTTAAATTTCAACACTGCGTTAACTAAAATTGTCGTTTACATTTTTTGAACAACAATATTTAACGCATTGATTAGTTAGCGACTGCGTTAAGATTTAACGACACTTTTGAAAAACTGGGCCATGGTACTTGATTTATGCATTACATTTTGAAACTGAAAATTTTACATTTATATTATAGGAATGAAAATTCAAAATAGATAGATGTATCTATGTTTTGTATGTTTTGACCTATTATTAAGTGATTCTTCACTGTTTTATTCATTTTATCATTTATTTCATTTTTAGTCATATACTTTTGGCAAAAATACTAGGCTTTCAATGGGTTGTATATTTCTCTCAAATACCCGGACTTCAACGGGTATTAAAAGCATTCATAAATTATTCGATGAATGTATTGCTTTGTCCGAGTTTTGGACTCTGAACGATGTTTGAGCAAAACAAATGAAATTCAGAAAATTAAAGAGAAGCCTTGTTTCTAATGAATGTTGGTAATAAAAGCACCATGAAATATACTAAAAAGAAGGTAAAATCATAGATGGGTTAGATATATTCTTAGGCACAGAACAATAATTGATCTGTGTTTGTCTTTATATAATCATCCGGATAGTTACAGAAGACATACCTCAATTGAAAAAAAAACAAATCAACTGTTGTTTCGTTGTCATTTGTCGATTTTCATCCTTGTAAACTATTCATTCCCAACGTTATTGCAAGCCAGGTGATCAACATTTCTTGCAGACTGACAATATTTGTCATGTCGTAATTTGTTTACTTTTTTTTGTTTTTACCTATAAGAACTCATTATGTTTTTCGACACTGCACTTATGAAGCTACATGTTCTAGATGTTTTGTAAAAAAATCTTTTCACATGGATTTGAATTAATCTTTAGAAAAGTCTTCTGATTCAAGCGCAACTATTATCTATATTACACGCAAGGCTTTGCAATAGGTGCAGTGCACATAGCGCGGATTTTTACAAGGCCAATTTAGTACAGGATGTATATTGTCTATGTGGTTACACTAGTGAACGTGCTGAACACTATTTATTATATTGTAATTACTTTGCACCGCACAGACATGTTATGCTTACTGAAATGACCCACTTAGACGTTCCTGTTACAATTGATTTGTTATTGTTTGGTGATGATAACTTAGACATGTTAGATACAAATGACAATTTTGTAATATTTTCTGCAGTACATCAATATATAAAAGAAACACAACGTTCTTACTTTGATAACAACCTTGCTGGTTATTGTTTTATAAATAACAGTACAGACGTACGCGTTGCATTGTTCGAATGATCGATTTGTTGTTCATAACGGTTAACATAATGTTTCGCCTCAATGGATTTCAATTCTCAAATTAACGCAAAAAGGATACTTACATTAAATCTATATTCTTTTCATCCCTTTATCCGTATTTTTAACGTCAGAGTTTAATATCCGTATCACAATAATATACAATGCACGTTACTATTAACAAACTAGGCAAATAGAATGGCATTGAAAAACCTCAGTGAAAAACACACAATTATCGGTGTTTTCCCTTTGGACCGTTCGTTTGAGTGTGTTTCATTATTCAAATTAAAACGTTTGACATCCATTGAGCCGTTTCTATTATTTTCTTGTGTATAAATATTATAATAACAATAGTTTTCATTTATTTTTAAATTATTTTTCATGCCTTCATGCTTATTAGAAAATTACAAATTTATGTAAAGTGCTATATAAATATTATGTATATTCATGTATAATATGGAGAAGACGGAACAAAGTTGTAAAACTTGTGTCTAATCCATTTGTGTTGAACAATAAACTATGTTTAAACTTAACTAAACTATTGAGAGGATAAGGATACGAGAAAGATAGATTCAACGTCATGCTTCAGGACGAAACAAACAAAACGCGGCATACTATTATTGTCTTTATTTAAGCCTTCGCCGTATACCATGGTCCAGTGATTGACTTTGAATTAATTAGCAATATCCAATGTGAAGTTTTCTGCATTAGTTAGATTGATAGGAACTACTGTTCATCAATCTCAAGTTTGTCCCCCATTTCGAGACCTTTATAGAAAAACTTATAATATGTAATAAATGAGATTTTACACCATAAATAGATAACACAAGTATATTTTCACTGATGGACCTATACTAAAGAAGAGTGTGTCCCTAATTCACGGATGCCCCGGCAGGCTAGCAAGAAGATATATGCTACATATGTTGCCTTCTTACAATAGTGCAAAAGTACGCCGAAGTAACATATTCTACAGTCAAAGCTCATTAAAAAAGTGCAACCACAATTAACCATTCTTTGTAAATATCCCACAGACAAAACGCCCCGAAATACATTTTGATAAAATACTTTGCACACATAGACTTTAAAATAGAATGCAACAATACCAAATATTTAACAGCCATCAATCATAGTGAAAACGAGTCATAATATAGCTAGATTAACCAAGCTAAATTACTTTAAAACTTTCAGTACAGAAGTACATTTTTAAAAACACAAAAGACATGTGTGTCGACGTGAATTATTATTGAATATGTCACACTATAAATACTGTACACATCGAAATATAAGTATTGGACATATGGTTCAATAACTAAGATACACAACTGTCAGGATCATGACATGCCAAACTAGATATTCCTTTTGTCATATATCATGTATATGTTTGTACCGGAGTGCTAAGATATTGTTACATTAGAAAGTGCCAGTGCATCTAATGATGGAAACACAGATGAAGAACATCGAATCCATTATATCTTTTTCAATGAGTATCAGAAGACTCGTTATGTCTGTGGTATTCATAGAAAGCATAGAAGCAACATATAAAGGCAGTTAAGTTCCGTCAAGCATGTATGAGAAGACTTAAGATGAGCCATCAGATCAGAATATTCAAGTCTCATTCTAGACAAAAATTTGTGGATGATAGGAAAATGTGGATAACGCTTTATAAGCGTTTCCTTCAAAATCATTCATACAAAATGAATCACAAAATCATAAGTCATCAATAGTATCACCATTTTGCACTTAAACGTGACTTTTCATAATACATGGATGGATAAGCGGTTATAAATATCTGTAATTCATAAGGAAGACGGTTTATCTTCAAACACAACTCTACTCACAACTGATATGTGGAAAAAAAGATCTGAAATACAAAAGAAATATTCAAATTCCATTATTTGAATAAGAACTGACAATGTCATGGATGATGGCTTTGTTTGCAACATAAAATATTGTAGTGTTGAAGTTGTTAGAAATAATTGAAAAATATGACAATGTCTGTTATAAATATCTGTACTGAGTGTGTAATTAAAGAAAACCATTTATGAAGTTAACTATAGAGTTTGGAAATGCTTGTTTAGATGAAAGTGAAAGAAGTTGCGATGAGACAGAAACAAAACGGTGAAACATTGTGATAATGTCAATTCAAAATAAAAAGATCAGCTAAGATTTCACAAGAAAAAAAAA
This sequence comes from Mytilus edulis, assembly GCA_019925275.1. Lineage (NCBI taxonomy): Eukaryota > Metazoa > Mollusca > Bivalvia > Mytilida > Mytilidae > Mytilus > Mytilus edulis. Next base: position 98,144,554 of record CM034351.1, on the reverse strand, counting down.
TGATTAAAATTATGCTTGAAAAATTGCCTTTAAAGGCATTCATATATTTTGAATTCAGTCACCGTATCAGTTTTGCTAAAAGCTGATTCACGCCAAGATAAATCATATTTTGACTGTTATCATTTGTAGACCTTTTTAAAAAATTCGTTTGAAAACACGAATTGCACATCTCTTTGTTTTTAATCCTTTTACATCTATTACCTAGAGCACATTTCAACAATTTGAGAAGTTAATCAGAGAAAAATTAATAGGCTGAATATCATATCCAAATCTTGAACCATACCTTGATTACATAAAAAATATTATGGTATAAATAATAAATTAACGTCACAAACAACCGGTGTAAGGTTAATTTAGTTTATCTAGCGTATGTACAAATTTTTTTCTTTAGAATGAGAAAAAAATGTAAATTAAATTGATTGATATTGTCATTCAAAAAATTAACATACCCTGTTTTATATATTCAAGATAATTAATTTGATCTGTATATTGCTTACATAGAATAATGTGTACCTATCGAGTATCTATAGTTCAGATAACAAAATATAAGACTATTCCTTTAGACAGATTCAACAATAAAACGTAAGTCATTGGAGCCAATGTAGCCAATTATCTTTTGTAAATAATAGAACATGTGTTTTCACTTAATTACCTCTCGACGGCATGTATTTCTTAGCATGCTATCATCATTTTCTATAGAAATTTCAGAACTGCTATTTCGATCAATTTTACCAATGATAAAATTATATCGATTGTTTCAATTGGATTTGAGATACAAATTATTTCATTAAGTCAGAGAATGTAAAATTCAGTAGTTTGTTTGAATATAAAGAAAATCATGTTAAACCTAATAGTTTTAGCACATTCAATTTGCCTTTAGCACCAATATATAGCAAAAAATCAAGCTTTGTATTACCAATATTAAAATTCAAGTAAATTTCCCATTTGAACCTCTTATCAAAGTACTTACAGTTGAATTGACCACTTATATAATAGATATTAAAAACTTATCATTGTCTTGATTAAAGGACTACCCACAGGACAGTGGTATTGACTAAGACAGCGATAATGACCTAGTCATAAGCAAGGTCATTATCGCTGTCGAATCTTTCTTACACTTTTAAATAAAGATTAATGAACAACTAGAAAGACCCTGTTTCAATTAACATTACAAGATCATAACCCCGGTCTTCAACCAAAATTGAGGAAATTGGTATTAAACCATGACAAAAGAGGGACGAAAGATACCAAAGGGACAGTCAAACTCATAAATCTAAAACAAACTGACAACGCCATGGCTAAAAATGAAAAAGACAAACAAACAACAGCACACACGACTCAACATAGAAAACTAAAGAATAAACAACACGAACCCCACCAATGTCCCATTTATTTAAAAAAAATATTACGACGAAAAAAAAAATGTAAGAATAAAAATATTTCTGTACTACTGATTATAAATCATAAATATTCAAAACGTTTTAGATGTAATGTGTATTATTTTTCAAGATCATCTTTGTTTATTTCAATTCATGTTCAGATGTGTTAGTCATCCTCGAGGAAATACTGATAATCAATTTGCATGACTAAAGCTGTTTTCTGTTGGTTTTTGTATATGAAAGAACAACAATGATATATCGATCATCCTTTAAAAAATACCTGCATCTAATATTGATTTCCAAGTATGTGAATATTTTTACATACCATGTTTTGTCTATTACGGTTTTCGGAAAACCACAAATTCCAAGAAATCTACCTTCTGTAAAACTTGTGTTCTTGGTGGTAACTATAGCAATAAATGTATAAAGTTGGTCACGCCGTTCAATGACACGACAGACCTATTCTGACTTTGAACGGTAAAGGTAAGATTGTAAATATTTGAGTGTTAAATAATATTTGTTGATAATATCTTACGGTTACAATTTCTTTTTTTTTTTAACATTCATCAATTCTTTATTGTACTCCTTGCTGTTTTAACAAATTACAAAATGTACAGCATTCCATCAAGTATCCCTGTTACATACAATTATAACTGATATCCAGGTAGAATATACAGTAAAACTTATCTTATTTTATACATAGCCATTTAATACATTTCTATTTTCTATAATTACTTTATAAATAAACGCAATATCAAATAAAATCTTATCGAAGTACTTAAAGATGTTACAGTCGCTGGGTCGTGAAATTTACGGCGAAAATCCGTTATCGGTTCTTTTAATAGAATTTTGAAACATATGAAAGTATGAATGAGGTACAGCGTGGTTAATGCTTTTGTTAATTTTTGTTAATACTTTTGGATTTATACAATTCTTTGGAAGTGTTTGTTAATACTAAAGAATGATAGGTAAACTATGATGTTTTTTGTTTCTTATAAGCTTTTGTCATGAATTTTGTTACCTGTGAACAGTTACAATTTTCAAATTTTATTTAAATTATAAAAAATCCGATTTTAATTATTTCGTGATTCTAAAATACGGGGGTATTTTTTTGTTGAGGAAATTACAATATTTGTTTTCTTCTATCTGATATGACTTTAATACATTAATTTAAGATATATAATGTACAGTTTAAAGAAAACACAGACGTTTAAAAAAAACATCTTTTACAAATTGTTACTTGTTTAATTATGTCGTAATTTGCTAGTCAGTCAGTCAGTCAGTGTCGGATTCCGGGCGACATTGCGTACGCTTTTCCCTTTGATTTGAAAATAAATAATGCTTAGCATTATTAAAATCTTCTTTGTTTGTATCTTTGCTACACTCGATATTATTGCTTTAGCTGTATCACAGCTAGTGAATTAGTCTCAATGTTCGTAAAATGTATAGTAATATTTCTTTTCTTCACTGTTTATTCTTAAATATAAGCGTTGTCTATTTTTATCTGACTTTTCATTAGTATAGAAAGTTCGCTAAAGTGTTCCATCGTGGTCTTAGCGCAGGTTCGAGAGCTTGGTGCACCAAAGCGGCCTAGGTGGTTTTTAGACGTACCTACAAGACCCTGGCCTACAATAGCAACGCCGTCCTTTTGATGATCAATTTGTTAAATTGCTGGGACTATCTATACTAATAGCATAATAGTTAAATAAAAACAGACCTCTACCGTTAAATAGTAATTGTTATCCTATTATCATTTTACTTTTACCAAGGATTTGTATAGTTATATACAAATCCTTGCTTTTACGCTGTCTTAATTTGTTAATAGTTATTTAGTATAATATAGTGTCTTGTAAGTAATAGTTGGGCAGGATATTGTTTGTTTTATAGTGTATAAATAATTTTTGTTGCGATCAATTTATAATTCATTATAAAAAAAACACTTAACTATGTGGACCGTATGTCAGCGCACACAAGACAAACTGATTGGATAAATGTGATAGATTGTTACGCCTACATTGATACTGATGTCCAATCGAATACCAGCAGACACCTGTCAGTAAAAACAAATTTCAAGCGTGGGTAAATTAGAGATTTATTTGTGTATTCGATATTTGAAAAATAAGTTAGATATAGTCACTATTCGTTAACCCTTTTCAGGTGAATTTCAATAACTGTTTTGACACTTTTTTATTTAACTGAAAGGTATTTAGATATGAGCGTACCACAGGGTTTCCCCTGGGTCAATTACTTTTTCGCCACCTCTTTCGCCAAAACAATATATTTTTCGTCACTTTATTATCTTTTTCGCCAAATAACATAAAAATATTTTTCGTTTAAAATTTATCTTTTTTTCTACCCACCCCCACTTAATGAGGGTGCAACTATACTTTTTATAATAAAGAAGATATAAGTTTTGGAATATAATAAAATTAATGGACATGTTTTTGATCATATAATACCAGTATACTTCGTAGGGAACGTTTCTTTAAAAGAAAAATACTGATGTGCCCTTTTGTACTAAGAAACTAAGAAGTGGTTTTTACAACAAAACAAAAGCTTTCATCACATGAAATTGATCCCTCATTTCATGTGTAGTCATTATATTGAAGGGTTACTCTCCTTCGAGGGGTTGTTCCCAACCTTTTGGATATATTTCTTCATAACGAAAGTTTTCTTTTCTTGATCATCGTAAATGAATAAGTTGAGACGTACAACTATGCTTGAAACACGTGTGTCACTCAAACGCCTTTAAAGTAGTCTCCCTAATCAATAACCTATATTTAAGAAAAAGGATAATTAAAGTTTTAAATCGGAGATTTTTCTTGCTTTTGAACATTTTTCGTCACAACAGCTTTCTTTTCTAAATTATCTTTAAAAGGAGAGGAGACGTCAAAAGTTTGCTTCAAACACGTGCGTCGCAAAGTGGTCAATAAATTCTGTATGTGACATTTAGCGGAAGCCATTTAACCATATCATTTTGTCAAACAATTCAATCAACACCTTTATTAATTAGTCCTTTGTTGTCGATAGTTATAAAATGCAATCAGCTGATTATTGATTTTCTGTTCAAATCTTAATGAGGTCAAGGTGAATTCCGAGTATTGTCTGATCGGGTAAAGTCCGAGAAACTTGAAAAAAGTAAATAAACAAGATGGAGGAAAATAAATCGTTATATATGTTGTGTACAAGTTATCATTTTGTACAAATTATAATTTGTACAAAAATATTGTACAAATTATAATTTGTATTTTGACTTTGTACAAATTGTAATTTGTACAAAAAATTCACTTATAACTTGTACAATTATTTATCATATGGACTTTGGTGAAAAAAGCATCGATACACATTATTGAAATGCTATTAAATGACCACACAGTACACCTAAGTTACAAAATCAAACATTATTTCTTTATCATTCGTTTGAGCAGTTGATCTAGTGATTTATGGAATCAGGTATTACAAACCATCTTTTGACTCCCAAATCGATGACGACCTGTTTTACTGGCATTTTAACTGCTTCACATAGCGAACGTTGAAGCTCAAGAACCGTTGCTGTGAATAAACATGTGTATTTCACTGCTTCAGTTGGACTTTTAGACAAATAAATATCCAAGAAAGAAAGCGAGATTAAACACCCCATTTGGTTAAGGAATATGACTATACTAAAGTCAGGAATATGTCAGTTGTTTTTCTGCCGTTTTTTTATCAATGTTTTTTTCAACAAGGATCTTTGTTTTATAAATATCAAACTTAACGGAAATCAGTTGAGACAATCTAAGCTTGAAAAAACAACGTTAAACATATGCAGAACAGACAGACAGACTTTTATTTTATAGTTGGTGTAGTATTATAAAATCATCAGACCCAATGGCATTGAACCATCAATCTTTTCACAAACAAAAGTGAAGCTGAACAAGTCATATAAATCCAATCTTTTGAGGTACCAATTACAAATATAAACTATAACTTGTTTAAAGAAAGATTTGATTGTTTTCATGGAATTTTCGAAATAACGAATAAGTGGCAACATATCTTTTGAGATCCTTTTCACGATCATCAAAATGCTATGCACGATCTTTCACGATACAAAATATCAAATTTTACAACTATAATCGTTTTTGCAAACTTTCTAAATAAAACAAAAATCCTCAAAATAACGATAAGAACTCATCAAGCAGTACTATTGAATGATCTCTTTTTTTTTTTTAAAGAAAAAGTAGTTTATGTATTAAAAATTTGTATAAAAATCCTATTTGTTTACTTTTTTCTCTCAAAAATTTCGAAGATCAATCTGCCTTTTGTAGTTGTGAAAAAACGGTGTATTTTGTTAATTAAGTTTAGTGTGTGGTCAGTTAATTACAATTCTATCGTGTGAATCAACGCATTTTTCACCAAAATTCATATTTAAAACTGTTGTACAAGTTATAAGTGAATTTTGGTCAAATTTTGTACAAATTATAATTTGTACAAAGTCAAAATACAAATTATAATTTGTACAATATTTTTGTACAAATTATAATTTGTACAAAATGATAACTTGTACACAACATATATATTTCTTTCGCCAAATTCTTTCGCAAATGACGAATTTTTATCGCCACAATTATTATTTTTTCGCAAATTGCGAAAATGGCGACCGCCAGTGGAAACCCTGGCGTACCATATATAACGGTATTTTACGAGCATTTTATATAGCGACTTCAACTTGTGTTTTCTGGAACGTCCTATTTTAAATATTTCACAGACCTTTGACAAAGTTAGATCACACAAATTTCATCTACCATGTGCATAAAAAACACTTTCAAATTATATTTCTAAATTGTAAAAGATTAGGATTATTCTAATATCTGTACTAATAATCTTCTGAAATAAAACAAAACATATTTCTCTCTGCCGGAATGCAATCGTAAGCAAATTTTCATAATATTCTTTATCCATATGCAAATGACAAAGAATTCTCCTTAAACTGTAGATCATTAAACAGACAGACTTACTTTAAAGTACAACATACAAGCGTGTACTACCATCCAAGGACATGAGTTTCCAATGACTTACTGAATTTGCATATTGTTTTTATCGAAATGACAATGTTATAAACTGCTGCCGGTTGATATCAATAAGAAGATGTGGTATGTGTGCAAATGAAACAACTTTCACATGTCACATGGTATAAAACATTTAATTATAGGTCAAAAGTACGGCCTCAACACGGAGCTTTGGCCCACACCGAACAGTAAGCTATAACGGTCCCTAAAATGATTAGTGTAAAAACAATCAAAAATAGAAAAACAAAAGTCTAATCTATAAGTATGGTCATTTTGCTACGTTATTTTATAACTTTTTGGTTAATTCCAAAATAGCAAGTAAGCATCTCACTGTTTTTAAAAATGAAAATAACACTGGTAATTTAAAAAAATCTGATACGGAACAGAAATATAAACCGTACGTTATATTTTAGCAATCGTTTCTTAAATAACGTTATTTGATAATTTTCTATGATATGATTTACTCCTGTATAAGTTCCTGCTAAAAAAATGACGATAAAAACATTTTCAAGACTGTTATCGACATCGGTCTTTATATGTATAAAATGGTCAATATAAACTGTCAACTAAATTTTTAAAATATGTTTGTATCGTTGTTGCGTTTATTAAAAACAATAATGTTTTATTTGTAAATGTAACATTTAACCCGATTTAACCTTATGTAAAAGATAAAACACGGAACTTCATTAGTTAACGTCCACGATTTGGGTAATTATTTAGTTAGTTTATGGTAATCCGTTTCGGTTGACTGCTTAGATAATCCGTTTATTAAAATGTAAATAACTTTTAGCAAGCATCTGTCATCTGTATACAATTTTAAAATATAAAGTAAATTATAAACTTAAAATATACGTATCTTGACAAATAAAGATTAGAACAACAAAAATGTATAAGAACATCTTTGAGACATATTACTGATCATTATATCTTTAGAGGGGGAATAAATACATACAGGACTACTTTATGTCAGAAAGCATGACTGCAAGGTTTTTATTAAATATTTTCCGGTTAAAACAATTAATCTTTTCTCATATAACCAATCGAATGTTAAAGATTCTATCGGAAAAAATGAATTGTTTTTTTTAAAGTTTGCATACTTTATTTAATGAAATAGATATACAGTCATATTAAAAGACCACTAAAGAATATCATCCAAGATATCGAGATTTTATTCATAGAGGGGGAGTAACCCCTGATAAAAAAAAAACAGAAAAAGTGTCGTCGTTTTATTCAAAATATTTAAAATCTTCACACGATCTTACAGCACCTAAACAGGTTTTTCACCTTTGGTCTTATTTGATCTGAACGTGATCTAAACAAGTCTTAGTTGAATGCTAGAAGAATCTGACTTGTTTAACTTGACACGACTGATCTGACAGAACACGATATATCTTAACAGAGTCTGATTGTCTAAACAGGTCTTAACGTTTTTTCTCTAGCGGTAAATTAAGTCGATTAAGACTTGATCAGACCAAAATGACCGTTTCAGACTTAAATCTGGCTATTAGTACAGGCTAGCAAGAAGATATATGCTACAGATGTTGCCTTCATACAATAGTGCAAAAGTACGCCGAAGTAACATATTCTACAGTCAAAGCTGTAATGTCATGGATGTTAGCTTTGTTTGCAACATAAAATATTGTAATGTTGAAGTTGTTAGAAATAAGTGAAAAATTTGGCAATGTCTGTTATAAATATGTGTACTGAGTGTGTAACTAAAGAAAAACGTTTTTGAAGTTGACTAAAGAGTTTGGAAATGCTTGTTTAGATGAAAGTGAAAGAAGTTGCGATGAGACAGAAACAAAACGGTGAAACATTGTGATAATGTCAATTCAAAATAAAAAGATCAGCTAAGATTTCACAAGAAAAAATCATTTAAAATTATGCTTGAAAAATTGCCCTCAAAGACATTCATATATTTTGAATTCAGTCACCGAATCAGCTTTGCTTAAAGCTGATTCACGCCAAGATAAATCATATTTTGACTGTTATCATTTGTAGACCTTTTTAAATAATTAGTTTGAAAACACGAATTGCACATCTCTTTGTTTTAAATCCTTTGACATCTATTAACTAGTGCACATTTCAACAAATTGAGAAGTTAATCAGAGAAAAAATAAATAGGCTGAATATCATATTCACATCTTGAATCATACCTAGATTATATCAATAAATTTTATGGTATAAATAATAAATTAATATCACAAACAACCGGTGTGAAGTTAATTTAGTTTATCTAGCGTATGTACAACAACTTTTCTTGAAAATGAGAAAAAAATGTAAATTAAATTGACTGATATTGTCATTCATAAAAATTAACGACCCGAGTTGCTATTAAATCTTTCATATCAATTTTAGGTATTCAAATTGTTCAGGACTGTTCAAGTCATCGAAGATAAACTGGTTAAAAATTTGCATGACTAACATTGTCTTCGATTATGTTATAAAAATTACCTTCGTATAATATTGATAATTCCATCATTCTATGTCAAAATACCTGCATTTCATAATGATTTTCAAAATACATGAATATTAAATACTATCTTTTATCGGTTTCGACCAATATTTCAATCCCGTGAGATTTTTTTTATTGATTCGTAGATCCTGTAGTGTATATGATTTTTGCATTTTAAAGTTTCGCTCTATAAATGAACAATTTTAAGAAAAACGTATTTAAAAATAAATGTTGTTAGTAGCAAACAATATTATTATTCATCATTCTTCTGCTAAATATTATTTAGATTTTATCCAGAAAGCATCTATAAAAAGTTATTTATCAACAATTTATGCTTATTGATAAATAGAGAAACTGCGTTCTGCTTGGAAATATTTTACAGAATTTTTAAACCATATTCGTGTGGGAAAGAATTAATTTAATGCACTGTTTCACATTGTTAACGTCATCATATCTTCTGTTAACGTTGTGCTATTGTTATGTATCATGTTACTATATTGAGTTGAGATTATACGATCAAACGAACCAGACGTTGTTTTACTGCCTGTCCAGACTTTAAGTTAACCCATCCGTCACAACTAGAACTACAACTTCGAATCTAATCAACAAGAAAACAGTTTTCAAATATTGTTTTTCGTTCATTTTGTTTAAAACTTTAATTAGGTTGTCGGTTTTCTAGATAAATTTGTTTTACAATTGTCATTTGGGACTTTGTATACCTGACTATGCATTATGGGCTTTCCATATTGTTAAAGGTTGTACGGTGACCTATACAGCTGTTAATTTCTGTGTCATTTGGTCTCTTGTGGACAATTGTCTCGTGGGCAATCATACAACATTTTCTTGCTTATAATTATAAGAAAGAGTGGGCTACACACAAATATCTAAAATTAAGAATGTGAATTGTTTGAAATTTTGGATCCTCAATGCTCTTCAATTTTGTACTTGTTTGGCTTTATAAATATTTTGATATGAGCGTCACTGATGGGTCTTATGTAGACGAAACACGCGTACTAAACTATAATCCTGGTACCTTTGATAACTATTTACAGCTTGGTAAATGTTTTAAAAGCATAGATCTTTTGTACGTCTATTGTTAGGTAGTTTTACTCTTCATACTTAGGCAGATTGTTGAATTATCAGCAAAATAAACATGTTAAAACATTGATTTGACAGATTATTTGTGGCAAATTGTGAGTATTTATTTTTTCCAAAGACTCAATGTACAAGAAAGACACTTTTAACAAAATTGAGAATTATGGGGACGATTCCAAATTTTTAAATCAGGCCAACACTTTTTGATTTGGAATATGTCCAGATATACAGGTATTAATAATTATCGCTACTTTTTTCATAAAAAAAATACGAGTGTCGACTTAAATGTTATATCTCGATGGTGTATACGTAGTATTGTAGTTTTGAAATATCAAGTATAAACAAAATATATTACACAAGTCAATAAAACATGTATAAACTCTTATAAAATGAACATCCGGTTATGAAGAAAATAAATGATCACCCGAATCGTGTGGTACATTATAACAATATTGGAACACATTCCTCTCAAAATTGTCTGAGCATTTGCTTACCGACCTTACACAAAGAAAATAAAGTACATTAAATCAAAAAATTTTAGAAAAAAACCAAAATGTGTATGTTTTTAGTATATTTGTCAAATTTTTAAAACTCTTTCTGTAATAAGTCTACTTTACTAACAAAGAACCCTCAATTTTTTTTAAAACAACGATATAAAAAGAAGGGGTAAAACAATAGTAATATATCACAATACTCCACAATATTTTATCAGTAAGCCCCTTTTGATTGTTCATTGTCAGGTTTTAAAACCCAGGATAAACCTCGTGCTTGCCATTTTTATAATTTAAACAATATCGAGTTAATAACATTTTATATGTTTTATTTGTTTTCATCTGAACTATCCTTTTGAGATGATTAATGATAGCCATCGGGCACTTCCCTGCTGACAAATGTACTTGCAATTTTGATGAAAACTGAAAAAAGGTAAGAGCTGAATGTTAAGACAATGGTGACAACCGAGGGTTCAATTTCTATTTAAAAACATATTGTTTACGTCATCTATATATTTCAAAAATAGATTATGTAGTTATTTGAAATCATCTAAATTGATTAAATACAAATCTTCTAAGCCGTGTGCTACCTTCCATGTTTCTTCTATTTAAACTCGCATATTATTCATATTACGTGATTAAATACTATACAACATGTGGCTTGTCTGTACACAGTTTTGGAGTTAACCTTACCACGTGCCTGTCGCGGTGAGGAGTTGATCCCAGTAGTTAAAATATTTCAATCATTTGTGGGTAGATTTCACGTAGACAGTAACATCGTATTATAAATAACTGTAGGCAATAAATGAGGTTTTGACATTTGATATATGCTATTTTGTACTTCTATGTTACATATTTGTTGTTTTATCTTGATTAAGATTATAATACAATATTGACTGCTGTACCCTATTGTTAACATTTGTATCTTTTACTTATATGTCTGATTGTTTTGTTCACGAATCATTGTGAACATAATGACATAATTTCATACAAGTGAAAGGTTTAGCTAGCTATAAAACCGTTTCCGATCCACAATTTGTTTATATAAAAAAATGCCTGGAATATTTTAGTTGTTATCCATTTGTTTGATATGTTTGAGCTTTTGATTTTGCCATTTGATTAGGGACTTCACTGTTTGAATTTTTCACGGATTTCAGTATTTTTGGGATTTTACTTGTTTCTACAGATGTCAATCTATTTTGCCTTATGGACATGAATTTCCTTCTAACTTTAAATCCGTTTTAGAACAATTAAAATGAAATTTCATGGCTTGGGGTATATTTTAACAAAGTATGTGATATATATTTTTTTTATGTGTATCCTTTACTAAAAACGTTCTTCTTGATAGAAAAGAAGGAAATGTTAATTTGCGAACAAAGTATCTAAACACAAAAACCATGAATTATGGCAGTTAATTCCGTTAACATAGTGAACTAGAAAGTCGATTATCTATTGGACGGACATTAAACGTACAGACAGATTTCCCTTAGGTTTTTTTCTAACCAGAGAATAAGTTTAATCGTAACGACATATGTGCGTGAACTGAACATGTAGAGAAATCAATGAGACAAGTGGTATCACAATATTCTAACAATATATCATCACCTTATTTACATTTTTTCATTGTCACATTCTAAATCCATTATAAGCCACGTGCTTGACATTTCAATAATTTGAAGATCTCAAGTTGATAACTTTTTATCAATTTTCATTTTCAAATTTTTCGTTTTTTTAAGATGATTAATGATGATCATCTGTCATTTTCCCGCTGACAAATATACTTGAATTTGTTATGAAAATTAAAAAAGGTTATATGTTTATAAACCCTTGTAAAATAAACCTTCTGTAATAGCCCACCAAATCGAGATGGATACCATGACATTTCCTTTGTCATAGTTGTGTAGAAGTAACTTACAATAAAAAAAAACTTCAGGATTAAAACTATGTGCCCGACAAAAAAGGGATTTTCTTATACGTCAAACCAACCAGTAAAAACAGAAGTTCCTTAACAAATTAGAAAGCCGGTTTTCTTTTCATAAGAAGCAGTAATCAGTTTAACTTATCGCATAATATTCGTTTTAGAGTAAATCAATCTGTCAGGAGAGTCAGTTCTGAAGACTGCGCGGTTGTCGTGCGTTATTGTTTATTATATTGTTTTCCATGTATCGTTTGGTATTAAAATTCAAGCCGTTACATTTTTTCAATCAAATTGATTAACATTTGTCATTTCAGGGCATTCTATGACTCTTTGCGTAGTCTTGAATTTGTTTTCTGTTAAAACCTGTACCATTTTTTGTGTCTTTTGAGTCTTTTGGCATGTTTGTGCTCTTGTAGTTGTGTTCTTGATAATCATCTCCTTATTCTTTGTACTTATAATTACAAATAATATTCATCTGACGCCCACTGAAAGAAAATCATAAATGTTATAGTGACCGTAAACATGATTTCATGCTGTTTCTGCAAAAATATTTTATTACAATATATCACAAATAAAGGTTTTGACAGTATTGTCAATCAATGAATGTGTTTGTAGATAGATGTTTTTGTGTTCTGTTAAATTGTTCCTTTTAAAATTGTTATACGATGATGCTGTACCCATATTTTGACTATTTTATTTATTATAACTCTTTAATGCACGCATCATTGTAAATATAACAGAATTTGATGAGACTGTCATCAAAGTGGGCGGGTTAGCGCTATAAAAACAGGTTTAATCCACCATTTTCTATATTTGAAAATGCCTGTACCAAGTCAGAAAAATGACAGTTCTTGTCCATTCGTTTTTTATGTGTTTTGTTATTTGTTTTTGCCATGTGTTTATGGATGTTCCGACTGGATTTTCCTATAAGTTCAGTATTTTTTTGATTTTACTTTTTTTGTTAAACACACAGTCTTGTATATTTTTTTTGTCATGAATACAATGTATAATTAGGCGAAAAAACGATTATTACTATTGACTGCTTTTAAAAACGAAATACTTGTTTTCCGTCTGCAATCTTTGAACGGAAATACCAATATTGCATTAAAAAAGCGAAAATAAAATATAAACAACCACCTGCCCCTGAAAAATACAAATTAAAAACAATATGAATAAAAAAAAAATCAAACCACTGATTGCATTATGTAGATATGTTCAACTTAATCATGTTCAAATGTTATATGTATTATTCCTTTCATGTCACTTTAAATTTCAGCGTGTTCAGTCATGTTTATATTTATCAATAATATTCTTATAAAAACTTTACTTGACTAGCATTGTCTTCGATTGAATTATAATCAATGAAACTCGTGTAACCTTTATAGTTCAATAATTCTATGTACAAAGACCAGTATTTATATTGATTTTAAAAATATGTGAATATCTAAATAAACTCATTTATTTTATCTATTTCGATTTCTGGATTTTTGGAAAACCATATTCCTCTGAGAGATATTTAGATATATAAAAAGAAATTGTATTCTTATTTAAGATATTTTTAACTTTAACCAAACTATTGATTGGTCACTCCTTTATTAGACGTTGGATTTTAATGGTAAAAATTGAAATATATGAAAAAGCAACGGTGACATTTTTCAATTTTAATTATTGTGGAAACATGTTACTTTCTCGCCATCAATATGAAAAAGAAGATGTTGTATGATTGCTAATGAGACAAATATCCGCAAGAGACCAAAATGACACAGAAATTTACAAAACATGGTATAGGCAACTAAAGTCTCGTAAGCGCACCCACTTTCATCGTATTTTATTTAAAAAAAATGACCATTCAAACATTTACGGGACTGTTTTAAAGATAGAACTTATGTAGCAGATATCGATGTATTGATCTTGTTATACTGGCTGTTTTTGCCTTGTTATTCTTTATTTAATGATTATAGTTATTGCTAAATATAAACCAGAGTTGTAGAGGAACATACATTCTTTGTTGTTGTTAAACCATTTACTTACATTTTGAAGGACGTTGACAAAACACCAGTATCAGCGCGCCCTTGTTCCAATTCTTTTGCCAAAATTGGTCGTACATGATTTTTCGTCACAACATATAATCTAAATTATGTATTGTGTTTATTATTGTGAACCGGTCTTACCCTGACGATGGTCGTATACATTTATAGTTATGTCAAGGTCTTATCTTGCTTCAGAACAATCAGATAACATAAGGTATGGATGGGGTCATTAAAACCTCATTTCTTTCATTTGTATACCATTTTTAATTTTTGCCTATAATTGTCTAGTTGTTATATATGACAACGCATATTCACTGTTTTTTTTTCTTTTTTTCCCCATTTTTCTTTTCTGTAAATTTTTGCCCGTTTTTCCTTTTTCTTTAAACCCCTATCCACACCTTCATGTTTTGTTTCATATCACCTTATAGCCTAAACCTGTGATATACTCATGAAAAAAAAATACAATATCCCAAAATATTTTGTTTTTATTATGCTAGAAGAAATGAAAAAAAATAAATTATGATGGATAGAAATAAAGAAAGAATGAAAAAAAGATGTAATGTTCTTTTTAATACCTGTCAAGAACGTCAACAGTATCTATGAGTTATATTTCTAATGTTTCTTTACAGAAATATAAATGCAAACTAATAAAACAACACTGGTAAAACAAACAGAAATTATATCAATTACCGAAAATAGATCATTATGTGACAGTGCAGATTTTAATATATTGTAAGCAGACAGAAATACAAATATTCTGTTGAGAGATTACTTATAATGTAATCTAAGTAAATATATAGTTGATTATTGTGTCTTCTTTTTGCGAATACCAAAGAACACGAACACATACAGTACAGTTCTAGGAAGGACTGCTTCAGAGCAGCGAGTACATAATTTATACATTTTGCAGTGTTCGAACTCTTTCAAATGTATTTTAATATTGTTGTATGGACAATTTTAAAATAGTTTTTGAGAATGTTTATAAAATTCCTAATTCTTATTTCTAAACAATGTTATCATAAAATTGAGAATGGAAATGGGGAATGTGTCAAAGAGACAACAACCCGACCAAATAAAAAACAACAGCAGAAGGTCACCAACAGGTCTTCAATGTAGCGAGAAATTCCCGCACTCGGAGGCGTCCTTCAGCTGGCCCCTAAACAAATATATACTAGTTCAGTGATAATGAACGCCATACTAATTTCCAAATTGTACACAAGAAACTAAAATTCAAATAATACAAGACTAACAAAGGCCAGAGGCTCCTGACTTGGGACAGGCGCAAAAATGCGGCGGGATTAAACATGTTTGTGTGATCTCAACCCTCCCCTATACCTCTAACCAATGTAGAAAAGTAAACGCGTAACAATACGTACATTAAAATTCAGTTCAAGAGAAGTCCGAGTCTGATGTCAGAAGATGTAACCAAAGAAAAAAAACAAAATGACAATAATACATAAATAACAACAGACTACTAGCAGTTAACTGACATGCCAGCTCCAGGCTTCAATTAATCTGACTGAAAGATTATGATTTCATCATATGTACATCAGGCACAATCCTTCCCGTTAGGGGTTTAGTATCATACCATCATAACATATATGATCATGATGATTCAATATTACATCTCTTTTAGATATTTTTCATAGACCCTATATAAAAACCGAAAATATGCTGTTAGACTTTCGCAATAAATAGACATTTGTATGCTTCAAAGTTTTGATAAGAATGTGTGCAGCCTACTCGTGTGGGAAAATAATAATGAAATGCATGGATGAGATAAAAAGTTATATAAAATGGTTCAGATTTAATTGTAATGATAACATTATTTTTGTGGTCCCTTTAAAAATTATAAAAGGACGAGTCATTGTTGAAATGTTGAATGTAAATTATTGACATTCCTATGTTTAACTATCGAAATACCATTTGTTGTTTGTTTCACTATAATTTGATAACGTCATACTTCTATAATGATCATCTTTTCGAGTCGTTAATTAAAGGCTTGAATTTGCAGTCTGTGAAAATCTTAGGAAAGGGCCAACATATAAAGAAGAAATATAATAGATGTGAGGATTGAGATTGGAAAAGCAGAATATGGGATACTGACATTCTAAATAATGAATGGACGCAAAAAGCAAACAAACCTTAAAAAAACATCCACAAGAATATGAGGATAAAGCATAATAATACCTGTGATAAAACAGAATTACAAAGCCAGCGCAGATTATAGAAATAAACTATGTTAAAAATAGATTAATCACAAAATTACACAAACATGCAATACATTGTAGCACAATTATTTTGATTAGAATTTACAGAATTAAAAAGTACATATTAAAAATAATGACAAATGCCTTCATGCTAAAAAAAGTAAAGAATACAGATACCCCATGTAGACCATTTAGCTGAATTGTACTCGAATTCACTGTGTGTATCACTGATGCAAACAATGCAAACACTTACTTAAATCACTCAAACTTCAATTTCAGCATCATTGTCAGACACTGGCCTTGACTGTGTCCACTAAATTAAACGCTAGTACATACATACTGCTATGATTTAAGTGACATATTTGGTCATTGATATTTTAAATGTTATGTATTGAAATATAAATACTGGTTTCTTATTTCACCTTTGCATATTTTGTCGTTTATGTTCCTTGATAACTATGTAATTTTTAATGTTTGATGCATTTTCCGGTGTCGGTTACAAGAAAAGAATATAATCAGACAGAATTAATTAATTTGTTCATGAATTGTTAACATTTAAGCATTTAATTTGTTCATGAATTGTTAACATTGTTAAGCATTTTTTGTTAACCACTATAATTTTATATGTGGGTGTCATCCCAATACCTAAATTTTCAAATTTCTAAATAAAATTAATTGGTTCACGTTTGAATTATAGAATATTGTGCAACATGTACATGTATATGCATACTGTATGAAATGCCGCAATATCAAATTTGCTTTCAAAAATGCAAAGTCAGCATGGACATTAAACATTTTGTGATATACTTGTAAGTATATGGCCAAAGGAGGTCAACATTTAAGTACTCTATCCAAGTTATTTAAGCTAACCATACAAGGTTAATTAAACGTTTTTGATGACATATAATTGAAAAACAGATATAAAACAGTCATTGATATACAATTATAGATGATTGTCTGGTCCTTGCACGTGGTTTGCTAATAAGCTTGCCGCACGAACCGATAAAGTTTAAAGCTTTTAAATTATTCAACCATTATACATGCTTCGTGCACAAATTATATTTAAAATTTGCCATTTAAACAGTTCGATTCGAATTAAAAATCGAAATTGTAAAAATTGGAACTATAAGACAGCAAACCCTATTCGAAAAATTTGCAGTATTTATTCCCATGTTTTCTTTTCAAATCCGTCAACATAAATATTGAGCATTACGGTATCATGCAATACGTTTTGACTTCCATACGGGTTTACAAGATAAAAAATACATATACGAATCTTTTTGTTTTGTTTAATCTTATATAGATTTAGTTGGAAAAAATGAAAATTTGACGAAGATGACTTCAATTGGGGTAAGTGAAAATTTTATATCTTTGTGATTTAAGTTTATATATAAATATTATGTTTGTAAATGTATGGCTGCTATAGAATACACATGACTAATGTGTCAAATATAAATGAAAGTTATTTTTAACATAAATTCCGGTAAACGCTGTAAACCTACATTATATCTTGTTACTTATTCTTAAATCGGACTCAGACTTCTGTTAAACTGAGATTTACTGGGCGTAGTGTTGTACTTTGTTTTTTAATGCATTGGCTAGAGGTATAGGGGGAGGGTTGAGATCTCAAAAAACATGTTTAACATCGCCGCAATTTTCCGCCTGTCCGATGTCAGGAGCCTCAGGCATTTGTTAGTCTTGTATGATGTTTAATTTTAGTTTCTTGTGTACTTTAAAATTTTAATTGTCTCGACACGCTTTGATATTATTCATCCTTGTAATTCAAAATATCAAGGACAAACGCGTTCCAATAATAACTAATAATTTGCAGAAATATTCTTAAATTTTGAAACTAAATGTTTTCCTGACGATTTCGTACTTTTTCCTTTAATGTCATATTCCAATCATAATAGAATCGCTATGCAGTAATGTTTATGTTATTATTTCACAATCACATATTATTTCCTGTGTCATACTTGCCTCTTTGGATATCACCATACTTCTACCAAGTATATGTTTAGCATGTGTTAGTTATTGTGTCACTTACATTTGTATGAACATCTGCTAATAGTCTCCAAATTTCAATTGTTAATTTAGTGTTGCCGTGTTTCTAAATGTAGATGCGAAAAGTACAAACAAAATGGAAAAATCGAATTATAGAGACGAAAATAGGATAGAACATAAATGTACAAAAGGACATTAAAAACTGAGAAGTTTAATAAAAACTGACAACGTTCCGGCAAA
Organism: Mytilus edulis; assembly: GCA_019925275.1. Lineage (NCBI taxonomy): Eukaryota > Metazoa > Mollusca > Bivalvia > Mytilida > Mytilidae > Mytilus > Mytilus edulis. The sequence goes on along the minus strand of CM034351.1, from coordinate 98,125,687 downwards.
AATAAAACCATAACCAACGGAAAACAAAGTTCACAAAACACAACAAAAAATCTAGGAAGACAAATTACGCGCATTGGCGTCACCTATTAAAGAAACCAGCAACAAAATTATAGGTTGGATAGAATGTCTCCTGTAAGGGAATGCAGATTCTGCTTCATTAGAGTCAAATCCGGTATGTTTCACATGGAAATTTTAAATTCAAATACAAACATTCCATACAAAGTTCTGTGGTATAAGTTAAATTATGAATTTGAGAATGGAAACGGGGAATGAGTCAAAGAGACAACAACCTGAACAAAGGGCGGGAAAACGAAGGCTACCATTAGGTCTTCAACACAACGATAAAATCATGAGGCGGGATTATATACATACATGTAGTTACGCTCATCGAATTCAATCTGTCTCGCAGTTGTTCACATTGCTACTGGAAAAAAAATTTAAATAGACAAATATTAACTACTTTCGTACAAGAAATTGATAATGCTGAACACATTTACAGATTTTATGCTTTTATTGATATCTGTTGGTTTACAAAGTTCAAGTTAAAAAAACATTATTGCAAGAAAAAGTCTGAATGCGTTAACACAGTTGTATTTTGTTACAGAGTTCCAAGTCTTTAATGTTTTCCAAATACTTTCCTAACCATACACCTGGATTTGATCATAGGAAAGTTTACAATAATGAAGTACATGTAAGTATCTGTATGCTAGTTACATTCATTGTACTTACATTAATCTCGTTACAACAATTTAATATATTTGTATCAGAAGATGGCAGAGCAAAACTTCATCTAAGAAACATTTTTAGAATATGCTGCGTTACAAAAAAACATTTTTTACTCGCAATTAACTAATTACCATATGTAATGATCAATAAAATTCATATTGTTACACAACTGGCTCGATGCCACTGCTGGTGGACGTTTCGTCCCCGAGGGTATCAACTAGCACAGTAGTCAACACTTCGGTGTTGAAATGAATATCAATATGGTGGTCATTTTTATAAATTTCCTGTTCACAAAACTTTGAATTTTTCAAAAAAACTAAGGATTTTCTTATCCCAGGCATAGATTACCTTAACCGTATTTGGTACAGCTTTTTGGAATTTTGGACCCTCAATGCACTTCAACTTTGTTCTTGTTTGGCTTTATAAATATTTTGATATGAGCTTCACTGATGAGTCTTATGAAGGCGAAACGCGCGTCTGGCGTACTAAATTATAATCCTGGTACGTATACCTTGATAACTATTTACACCACTGGGTCGATGCCACTGCTGGTGGAAGTTTCGTCCCCGAGGGTATCATCAGTCTAGTAGTCAACACTTGGGTGTTGACATGAGTATCAATAATTTGGTCATTTTTATAAATTTCCTGCTTACAAAACTTTGAATTTTTCGAAAACAAAATAAGGCATAAATTACCTTAGTCGTATTTGGCACAACTTTTTGGAATTTTGGATCCTCAATGTTTTTCAACTTTGTCTTATTTGCTTTTAAATATTTTGATATGAGCGTCACTGATGAGTCTCATGTAGACGAAACGCGCGTCTGGCATACTAAATTATAATCCTGGTACCTTTGATAACTTTTGTATTGATAAAAATTCAGTTATCGAACCCTGTTTCATAGTTATTCTTCGGTGTAACGTTTTTTTACCAGAATATATAATTTTGTGCCCGGTCAGAAGGAACACCTTAGAAGGTCATGCATATTTTAAATAAATTGTTTCTAAGTAAATCATGTTTTTGTATGATAAATATCCGGCAATTAGTGCATTCTAATATGCAATTAGACCTTTTTCATGTTACGAGTTTTGACTCCGGAGTATAATTTTCTTTATACAAGCTACCAACGTGAAAATTGTGTACAAATATGCTCAACAAAAAGAAATAAAATTAAAATCACAATCGATGCAAGTTGAGGACTCTCAAATGTTTCATGTTTTCTATTTACGATCAATTTTATCAGAAAACAGTCAATTGTTTACAAAAAATTGCAAACCAATATATTAATCTTATCCATTAAATAACTATAATAGCTCCGGCATATTTATGAATCCAAGATTTTGCAAACCCATACAACGTGTTTATTTATTAACATTTTCAAAATAGGAAGAAGGACCCGACATCACTTTTGACTTTTTTTCAATCCGAATGGATTAAGGCAGTGAGGTCGTTAATACAAATCAGAATTAAGAAACTGAATGGGTCCATCAATGCCCATGCTACGTCAATCTCCAAAGATCCAAATGTTGCTAAACACCTATCTGACCTCCATGATGAATATGTTGTTGTCCCCGCAGACAAAGCCCCAAATAACATCGTTTTTATCTGTAAAAGTCATTACATTAATTGCTTGATAAACGAATTAGGTATAGACAATTCACTTGGAAACCCAACATATACCCTCACGACACTTACCAAAGAGGAAATCCTGGATAATCATAGGTCTGTTCTTTGTTCCTTTGGTATTTCAACCAAAGATGAAGAACTGGATCTTCCATCACTGTATTGGATACCTAAACTACATAAGTGTCCTTACAAACAACGGTATATTGCTGGGTCTTCCAAGTGCTCCACGAAACCCCTTTCTAAATTATTAACATCCATTTTATCAGCAATCAAAGACGGGCTTCAAAGTTATTGTGAAACTGCCTATTCTAGAGGTGGCGTGAATCAGATGTGGATACTTAAAAATTCCAAAGATCTTTTAGAGTACATACAATCTAACTCTCTTTCATCTTGTAACAGTATTAAAACATTTGACTTTTCTACTCTTTACACAAGTATTCCACATTCCAAACTAAAAGACAAATTAAAAGAGTTGGTATTACTTTGCTTCATAAAAAAGAATGGCCAACGTAGATACAAGTATCTTGTCTTAGGGAGGGATAAATCATACTTTGTAAAGAACCATTCTGATTCAAACAAAAAATTCTCTGAAACCGATATTATCAAGATGCTTGATTTCTTGATTGACAACATATTTGTTACGTTCGGAGGACGTGTTTTTCAACAGACTGTCGGCATCCCAATGGGAACAAACTGTGCCCCTCTACTTGCTGACTTGTTTCTTTATTATTATGAGGCTGACTTCATGCAGGAACTTCTTAGGAAGAAAGATAAGAAGTTAGCAATATCCTTTAACTCTACTTTCCGCTATATAGATGACGTTCTTTCACTAAACAATTCAAAATTTGGTGACTATGTGGATCGCATCTATCCCATCGAATTGGAGATAAAGGATACTACAGATACAGTTAAGTCGGCTTCATATCTTGACTTACATCTAGAAATTGACAATGAGGGTCGGTTGAAGACAAAACTTTACGACAAAAGAGATGATTTCAGCTTTCCAATTGTGAACTTTCCATTTCTAAGTAGCAACATTCCAGCAGCACCTGCATACGGGGTATATATCTCCCAATTGATACGATATTCCCGTGCTTGCATTTCCTATCATGATTTTCTTGATAGAGGGTTACTGCTCACAAGGAAGCTATTAAACCAAGAGTTCCAAATGGTGAAGTTGAAATCATCCCTTCGTAAATTTTACGGACGCCATCACGAGTTGGTTGACCGTTATGGAATAACCGTTTCACAAATGATATCGGATATGTTCCTTACGTCGTAACTACAATCCCCTTCCCTTTCATGAATTTGACCTACCGAATTAGACTATTTACCGGAATTTTAATCACATAAGCAACACGACGGGTGCCGCATGTGGAGCAGGATCTGCTTACCCTTCCGGAGCACCTGAGATCACCCCTAGTTTTTGGTGGGGTTCGTGTTGTTTATTCTTTAGTTTTCTATGTTGTGTCATGTGTACTATTGTTTTTCTGTTTGTCTTTTTCATTTTTAGCCATGGCGTTGTCAGTTTGTTTTGGATTTGCGAGTTTGACTGTCCCTTTGGTGTCTTTCGTCCCTCTTTGACTTTTGTAGTTCAAAAGAAAAAAACCGTTATAAAATCTGGCATTAATAAAAAAAAAAACACTCACACTGAGCAAAGTTATCAATTCTTGATCATAACAAGTAGGAATGCTAATCATTTGTACTGTATTTAAGAATTGAATGCTTCTTTTGTTACTTCATTTGGGTGTAAAAGCGTTGACGAAAGGACATGTTGTATGAAGCGCGGAGGCTATGTGCGCACGGTCAACGCTTTTACAACCCTATGAAGTAACAAAAACAAGTATTCAATACTTATAAATATTTTTTTTAGCAAGGATTATGAAAACACGATTTTTATAATTTTTTTTATAGAAAAAGAAGAAGAAATCAAAGACAGTCCAAGTTTGTTTTGATTCACCAAAGGTATCAATATTTTGTATGAAATTGTCTTTCTTCTTTATGAGGTTCCATGATGAAATATAACCATTGCTGCTTGCGAGATAAAACTATCATACTGCACATATGTAACTGGAACTTTAAGCGTTAACGTAGATTTTTGTTGCTGTTTTTTAAAATATAGTAATGAAAATATCGAAAAAATATTTCAGGCGGAAAAATATGTCAAAAAAAAAGGCATGGATTTAGGACAAGAGAGAAAAGATAAAACAAATCAAATAACTACACAATTTAATATTGAGCAAGACAAAATGTCTTATAAACTAAGTGCTAACACAAATGACCAGAAATACATTTCAGGGACTACCTGTGACACCAGTTATATTGACCACATTAGGTAAAAAAAAGTTTGATGAATAGCACGTTGGTCGAAAATAGCATTATGAGATCTAGAGATCACCATATATTTCAAGCCTAAAATAATTGTAAACATATCTGTTGTTTTAGCATTTGTATTCTTCTTGCAATGGCAATGTGTAATATTAAATTATGTGAATGTTTTTAGTTTCAGGAAACACAACTCAATTTATCTATTCAGGTATTTATTGTTAAGACACATATAAATCATACATGTGGGATTACTACCATGTATCAACTATCAAATCTAATCCAAATGACGTCGATTTAGACAAATACAGGTCACCTTGCGGATTTCAACATCAACAAATTTCACAGCGTCAGCATATAATTCCCGGACACGACAAAGTGTTACATAATTAAAAAAAAATTCAGCAAAACAATTTTGTATTGTAAATCCCTCGTATACATTTTAAACCTGATGCCTTTTGTTATCTATAATTCATGTTTTTCTTTGCCTAATACGTTCTCCTATATATTTGTATTGAAGTCCTGTATTATTATGTTGTCATTTTAATGTTATATTTAACAATGCCATGAAAGTGCGAGGTTTGGCATGCCACAAAACCAGGTTCAACCCACCATTTTTTTCTTTAAAAATGTCCTGTACTAAGTCAGGAAAATGGCCATTGTTATATCATAGTTCGTTTCTGTGTATGTAACATTTCTACGTTGTGTTTTCGTTGTATCGTTTGTTTTCTCCTATATTTGAGTGTGAATTCACATTACTATAAGACGTGTCACGGTACTTTTCTATCCCAAATTCATGTATTTGGTTTTGATGTTATATTGCTATGTGTGTTACATTTGAATGTTGTGTCCTTGTTCTCCTCTTATATTTAATGCATTTCCCTCAGTTTTAGTTTGTTTCCCCGATTTTGTTTTTTGTCCATAGATTTACGATTTTTGAACAGCGGTATACTACTTTTGCCTTTTTTTATAAGGAACATTAACGTTGTCTGTATTCTTACGTTAAGACTATGTTTATAGTGAAAAAAGCATTGGTAGCGACCTGGTGACTTTATTCACTTTTGAAACCAGTAAATATAATATCCTGTATCCGTAAAATCATGATGTATAATTTTACAACTTGTTTGTGTTTGCTTCATTTCGGCCAACCCCAATCATCACGTGTTCAATAAAATGATCAGGTTTGCAATCTTTATGAAAATTTCGACAATGAATTATGACAACGCACTGTGTTACTACAACTCTAGATAATGACGACGTTGAAATGCATACCAATACGAATTAATCTACAGTTGAACAAGATATACTGAAAACAAGAAAAATCACAAAACAACTGAATTCCGAGGAAAATTCAACACCGAAAGACCTTTATCGAATGGCTAGTGATATAAAGCGTGCCAGCATAGTTGGTAAAGGTGTCTAGCCAGCATAAATACAAATCTCGCTGTTGAAACGGAAAACAAATAAGGGCGAAAGATACCATTTACACAGTCAATTATATAGATCGAAAATAAACTAACAACGCCAGGGCTAAAAAAGAAAACGACAAACAGACAAATAATAGTACACAAGACACAATAAAGAAAACTAAAGACTTAGCAACACGAACCCCACCAGGTGCTCCAGAATGGTATGTAGATTCTGCTCTACATGTGGCACCCGTCATGTTGCTCATGTTATTACAAACCCGGTAAATAATCTATTCGGTTGATCACATTCGTAAAATGGGAAGGGGGTTGTAAGGACATAAGGAACATATTCGAATCATCTGTAAAACGGTTATTCCATAACGGTTAACAAACTCGTAATGGCGTCAGTAAAATTTCCGAAGGGATGATTTTAATCTCACCATTTGATATTCTTAGTTTAATAGGTTGTAGTGAGCAGCAATACTTTATCAAGGAAATCATGATAGGATATAACAAATTTCAGCTTTAAATTGCACTTCTATCATTATACACTGAATTCAAGACCTAAAATTATATACTAGTATAAACATGTATGTATGTAAATGTGTACATGTGTGTATAGATTGATTGTTCTATCAAGAGTTTTAACGGTACGTTGATTTTTAAGAAATGTATGATTGAAACGAAACTCAAATTAGCCATACAATTATTTTCAGAACCAGGAAGGGATAGATATCCCACCTCAAGCTGAACTGACTGTAAGTAATTAATGTCAATTCATTCACGATGCAAATATATGCAGTGAACAATTTTTTTAAACCTTTAAAAACTATAACAAATTACAAAAGAAGATAACAATATTGAAACTGGATAGTTGCTTGTTGCGAATAAAATACTTTAATTTTGGTTTGTACATAATGAAATTGTCAATATATAAATGGCTTGGTTTTAGCATTGATGAAACACTCACACTGAGCAAAGTTATCAATTCTTGATCATAACAAGTAGGAATGCTAATAATTTGTACTGTATTTAAGAATTGAATGCTTCTTTTGTTACTTCATTTGGGGTGTAAAAGCGTTGACGAAAGTACATGTTGTATGAAGCGCGGAGGCTATGTGCGCACGGTCAACGCTTTTACAACCCTATGAAGTAACAAAAACAAATATTCAATACTTATAAATATTTTTTTTAGCAAGGATTATGAAAACACGATTTTTATAATTTTTGTTATAGAAAAAGAAGAAATCAAAGGCAGTCCAAGTTTGTTTTGATTCACCAAAGGTATCAATATTTTGTATGAAATTGTCTTTCTACTTTATGAGGTTTCATGATGAAATATAACCATTGCTGCTTGCGAGATAAAACTATCATACTGCACATATGTAACTGGAACTTTAAGCGTTAACGTAGATTTTAGTTTCTGTTTTTTTAAATATAGTAATGAAAATATCTAAAAAATATTTCAGGCGGAAACATATGTAAAAAAAAAGGAATGGATTTAGGACAAGAGAGACAGAAAGAAAAGATAAAACAAATCAAACAAATACACAATTTAATATTGAGCAAGACAAAATGTCTTATAAACTAAGTGCTAACACAAATGACCAGAAATACATTTCAGGGACTACCTGTGACACCAGTTATATTGACCACATTAGGTAAAAAAAAGTTTGATGAATAGCACGTTGGTCGAAAATAGCATTATGAGATCTAGAGATCACCATATATTTCAAGCCTAAAATAATTGTAAACATATCTGTTGTTTTAGCATTTGTATTCTTCTTGCAATGGCAATGTGTAATATTAAATTATGTGAATGTTTTTAGTTTCAGGAAACACAACTCAATTTATCTATTCAGGTATTTATTGTTAAGACACATATAAATCATACATTTGGGATTACTACCATGTATCAACTATCAAACCTAATCCAAATGACGTCGATTTAGACAAATACAGGTCACCTTGCGGATTTCAACATCAACAAATTTCACAGCGTCAGCATATAATTCCCGGACACGACAAAGTGTTACATAATTTAAAAAAAAAATAAGCAAAACAATTTTGTATTGTAAATCCCTCGTATACATTTTAAACCTGATGCCTTTTGTTATCTATAATTCATGTTTTTCTTTGCCTAATACGTTCTCCTATTTATTTGTATTGAAGTCCTGTATTATTATGTTGTCATTTTAATGTTATAATTTAACAATGCCATGAAAGTGCGAGGTTTGGCATGCCACAAAACCAGGTTCAACCCACCATTTTTTTCTTTAAAAATGTCCTGTACCAAGTCAGGAAAATGACCATTGTTATATCATAGTTCGTTTCTGTGTATGTAACATTTTTACGTTGTGTTTTCGTTGTATCGTTTGTTTTCTCCTATATTTGAGTGTGAATTCACATTACTATAAGACGTGTCACGGTACTTTTCTATCCCAAATTCATGTATTTGGTTTTGATGTTATATTGCTATGTGTGTTACATTTGAATGTTGTGTCGTTGTTCTCCTCTTATATTTAATGCGTTTCCCTCAGTTTTAGTTTGTTTCCCCGATTTTGTTTTTTGTCCATAGATTTACGATTTTTGAACAGCGGTATACTACTTTTGCCTTTTTTTTATAAGGAACATTAAAGTTGTCTGTATTCTTACGATAAGACTATGTTTATAGTGAAAAAAGCATTGGTAGCGACCTGGTGACTTTATTCACTTTTGAAACCAGTAAATATAATACCCTGTATCCGTAAAAACATGATGTATAATTTTACAACTTGTTCATGTTTGCTTCATTTCGGCCAACCCCAATCATCACGTGTTCAATAAAATGATCAGGTTTGCAATCTTTATGAAAATTTCGACAATGAATTATGACAACGCACTGTGTTACTACAACTCTAGATAATGACGACGTTGAAATGCATACCAATACGAATTAATCTACAGTTGAACAAGATATACTGAAAACAAGAAAAATCACAAAACAACTGAATTCCGAGGAAAATTCAACACCGAAAGTCCTTTATCGAATGGCTAGTGATATAAAGCGTGCCAGCATAGTTGGTAACGGTGTCTAGGGGCATAAATTCAAATCTCGCTGTGGAAACGGAAAACAAATAAGGGCGAAAGATACCATTTGCACAGTCAATTATATAGATCGAAAATAAACTAACAACGCCAGGGCTAAAAAAGAAAACGACAAACAGACAAATAATAGTACACAAGACACAATAAAGAAAACTAAAGACTTAGCAACACGAACCCCACCAGGTGCTCCAGCATTGTGTGTAGATTCTGCTCTACATGTGGCACCCGGCATGTTGCTCATGTTATTACAAACCCGGTAAATAATCTATTCGGTTGATCACATTCGTAAAATGGGAAGGGGGTTGTAAGGACATAAGGAACATATTCGAATCATCTGTAAACCGGTTATTCCATAACGGTTAACAAACTCGTGATGGCGTCAGTAAAATTTCCGAAGGGATGATTTTAATCTCACTATTTGATATTCTTAGTTTAATAGGTTCTAGTGAGCAACAATACTTTATCAAGGAAATCATGATAGGATATTCACAAATTTCAGCTTTAAATTGCACTTCTATCGTTATACACTGAATTCAAGACCTAAAAATTATATACTAGTATAAACATGTATGTATGTAAATGTGTACATGTGTGTATAGATTGGTTGTTCTATGAAGCGTTATTACGGTACGTTGATTTTTAAGAAATGTATGATTGAAACGAAACTCAAATTAGCCATACAATTATTTTCAGAAGCAGGAACGGATAGATATCCCACCTCAAGTTGAACTGACTGTAAGTAATTAATGTCAATTCATTCACGATGCAAATATATGCAGTGTACAATTTTTTTAAACCTTTAAAAACTATAACAAATTACAAAAGGAGATAATAATATTGAAACTGGATAGTTGCTTGTTGCGAATAAAATACTTGAATTTTGGTTTGTACATAATGAAATAGTCAATATATGAATGGCTTGGTTTTAGCATTGATGAATACTGTTCGGACATAACAAATGTATTTTGTTGTTTTTATTTTACAATAATAATCATCAAAGATTATTATCTTTACTAGCAACTAGTGATCGTTCAAAAGCAACCATCGCCTGTGCCATCTGAACCTTCATCACCAAAGCAACCACCGCCTGTGCCATCTGAATCCTCATCACCAAAGCAACCATCGTCTGTGCCATCTAAACCCTCATCACAAAAGCAACCATCGCCTGTAACATCTGAACCTTCATCATCAAAGCCACCTACTAAACCGGATCTTCATTCACAAAAGAAGCCTCTAAGAGATGCATTTGAAATATGGGATAATATCAGAAAATTAGGGGAACCAAGAATTATGATATCATTGATTGGCGCTTACAATGAGTTAATTCCTACGTATAAATGGAAACACAAGATGTTGTTAAAGGAAGCACTCACTCATGTTGCAAGATATGCAGGAAGTAAATGATTTCTTTTTTAAAACAATGAACAAATATATATCTCTATGTACAAGCCAAGGCCTATTTGCCTTTTTTTCGTTTGTTTTGTAGACCAAATTAAAAGCGGTTATGTATTGTAGCAATTAACGCAGAAATAAAACAAAGAGTTTTAATTCTTTTCAATTGAAAGATTATGTCATTCTCAAATGAAAATCAAGAACAATCCCTCCCTTTAGGGGTTTAAATTTATACCATTATAAAATATATAAGAAGAACATAACCCGTATCATTGCAAAAACTGCATTGTTGTCAATATAATGGAATTTGATGTGACTGTCATAAAATTGAGAGGTTTAGCTAGCTATAAAACCATGTTTAATCCACCATTTTCCACATAAGAAAATGCTTGTACCAAGTCAGGAATATGACAGTTGTTATCCATTCGTTTGATGTGTTGTAGCTTTTGATTTTGCAATGTGATTAGGGACTTTCCTTTTTAAATTTTCCTCGAAGTTTAGAACTTTTTGTGATTTTACATCTAAAAATTAAACCTACTAAAATGTATGCTCAACATCAACATCAAACTGAGTTATCGTCTTTTTGATCAATTATATACAATTAGAAACCAAAATAAAAACTCAACATTCACATTATTTGTTTCAACTCTATTACAATAAATCATTCTAAATTTATTTGAATTGTTTTCCAAGTGACATTCAATAAAACACAATTTCAGCCATTTAATAAAACATTACCTGATGCTATTGATGACAAGGAACATAAATGTCCAATATTCCTTTTTATCATAGGATGTGGATTTCTTTACAAGGAACAGGATATTAAAATTGCAACGACAATCATCAAGGATAGTTGTCATATTGAAAGTTTACCACAGTTAACGTATGGATACACTTCCAACATAAAAGTAAGTGTAACACAAAATATCTACCAAAAGCAAAAGTATGCAAGTTATCTCGAAAAAAAACTGAACTATTTTCGTTGACCATCTATCTTTATAAAAAGTCTAGATGAAAATGTATGATCATAATACGAAAAAAATAATAAAAAGAAACAAAAACAATAGGATTTAGTCTTACTTTACTCAAACCAAAGATAAAAAAAAAAAACTAGTTTGGAATAAAAACATCATGCGATATGACTTAAAAATAGCTACTTGAAATAATATGGGATATTTTGTTATTGGTTTGCGGAAACATTCACTACACGTCCTTGTTACTTCATTAATGTGAAGGTACCATATTGAATTGAATAAGAACCGTGGTTGAATAATTTCAAAGCGACAAGGGCACATACATGTATACATACATAAAAAAGGAAATATATCCGTAAATCTGGAAGTTCATTCAGTTTATATTAACCCTTATAATTTACCATTTTTGTCATACTTGAATACCTTTCCAACCTATTTTTGTATACACTGTTTGGGATCACTTTAATTAGAAATGGATAACTTAAAAACACATAATATAATATAATCCTCTAATTTACATCTTTCCATTCTTTGTATGATAGTTTTACCACTTTTTTGGTTTGTAAGTAAATCCTGAAGGAGTTCGATCCTCTGTCGTATACAAAGTTTATTTCAAGACTGTGATTATCTAATAGATTGAAATCGACGGAACTTAAACATATTAAGGAGTTGATATCTTTATAGTTTAAAAACAATGGAACTTAAAGAATAGGAACAATGATTGTTTGGTGTCTTTTTGTTTGTTAATCAACTAAAAATTTTACGGAAAATGTTTTCCTATCGATTTTTCAAATTTTAAGACTGACACCTTGTTTTTATCGAAAACAAAAATGGTATCAGTGAGTTGAAAAAAATAGAGACTACGAATATCGGTCAAAAATTCGAAAAGAAGGTATACATTTGTAAGTAGAACACGCTTTTATATTAAACCATGATATTAATACCGTTTTAGTCATTATCCCAGCTGTTGTAGGTTTATCAATAATAGGTTCATATCAAACGCTTGAAATTTGGAAGTTAACTTTAAGGCAGTGTCAATATACATTATTGTATCACATACATCTATCCTAGATATGCGTGTACTAGTTGGTATTTGACGTTTGAAATCCATCAATTTCTAAAAGTTTGCTGTAAATCTAATCAATATTGCTACCATTTTCTTTGTGTGAAGCCTTTAATGATTGTTCGAATTGGCAAACATTAAAATTACTTGCTTCAAATGCAGAAATATATTGGCCAATCTATTACTATATAGACAAAGGCAAACTATTAAAAAAATGTCATTATAAACATCTAAATTTTTGCTGCATTAGGTATCACACCTACCACTTTGGATTTACCTAACAACGTGTTTCTGATAATATAATTTGCAGAATGGTCGCTGTTTTGTAAGTCATACCGTGAATTCGGGGATTTTTATAATACATTGTTGTGCAATTAAACGTACTACGATAATATCAAATGAACAACAGTCTATAATATGTCTGTATACATTTCATCTATTCTTTTCATTATTTATATGATTACAGAGAGACGTTAATAATTCAGGCTCAGGGAAGGTTACAGTGAGTAATTAAAAAAAAAATGAAACATGATTATGAAACAAAAATCCTTTACTTGATTTTGAAACAAATTGTCTGTCAGCATATAATCTATTCAGTCAGATATCAACAGACAAACAACCGTATTTAATATGCATGTTTTATTTGTTTACATACTCTTTATATGATATATGGTAGGTTCATTTTAGTTCACTCCTAAGTTATCCCATCTCTTTTTTTGTATTTTTATATTAAACCATTACAGCTGACATACTAATTTTTTACTATGCGGATGCGGTTTTAGGATTATACATGTATGCACTGAACATGTGTTTGAAAAGTATTGCGACCACGGTACTAAATACTAATTTTTGAAACACTAATTCGGTTTCACATTGCATTAGTTTGCCATTACACATGTTACCGATCGAATAAAAAGAGTAAAGATCGATTTATATTTTCTTTTGCATTTTGTTCTATTCAAGACAAGTTTTTTGTTATTATCCTGTAATTCATTTCAGTCATGGTTTTTTCAAACATTGAGTTACACGCAGATTCAAACGTGTCTTGTTGGTGACGTTTTAAAGCGTATGTTGTAACAAATTGTCATCGTTTCTATTTATCGTTGTAGGCAAAAGCAAACAATGATAAAATCGATTTAATGAAGGTAAGCATCTATTGAAAACAACAAAAATACTCATATTGATAAGAAAATTAAAATTGGCTTGGCATACCATAGCTCCATTTAGCACAACTTTTTAGAATTTTGGGTCATCAATGCTCTTCAGTTTTGTACATGTTTGGCTTATAACTATTTTTACCTGACGGTCACTGATGAATCTTATGTAGACGAAACGCGCGTCTTACGTATTGAACTATAATCCTGGTACCTTTGAAAACTATTTACACCAGACGCGCGTTTCGTCTGCATATGACTCATCAGTGACGCTCAGATAGAAAAAATGAGAAGTCTACTATTTTAGAAGTTACAAGTACGGTTGAAAAACGAAAGCAAAACTATGAATCTCTCCACTATCATGCAGAGTAAACGTTTGATTTGATACTCATTTTACATTTTAGCCGGAGTTTTTTTCGGCTGATGTCCAAATTATAAAAATCATAAGAACAGTGATCAGTTACAAATAAAATAAGGTTAAACAAGGAAAATATTTTGAATCAGAAAAACTTGACCAACTTAAAGGAATGCCTTTATCTTTCAAGAGTTTCATGGTTCCGTGATCAATGAATATTCTTTATACGTTTTTATTGTAAGCAGTAATTCTTATAAAAAAAACAATCCTTTTAGATAACACTAGCCCAGGTACATAGTCAAAATGTTGTTGTTTTTTAATATAAAACAAGTAGTTCTAAAATAACCTAACTGATGTATAAATAACGGGAACAAAGCTGGAGTAGCTGACTTAACGTTTAATATGTTTGGTTGGAATATATACATGCAACATCGTCAAAATACTTTCCTCGATGTATGAAAAAAAGAACTTCGAAATTATACATAATGAAAATAGCTTATGAATTGATGTATATCTAAACAATCATTTGAAAGTCTTGAGAGATGTTTCAGATGGCGTTATGTTGGGGTAAAGTGGAGTAAGTTATGAAAGAATAAAGCAAATACTGCACAACAAACATTATTGTTATACCTCTTTTAGCTTTTAGAAATAGAGAATTACATCAATGCAGAGGGGAGAGTTAAATTCGAAGATGTAACTTTGAGAGAAAAAGAAAATTTAATAAAACCATCTGGGATTGTCAAAGGTATATTAGTTCTTTGTTTTGATATTCAAGGACAAGTGAACAGTATTACACGTTTAAGGAATTCACAAAATCTACTGCTATTACATACTCATAGAGAGAACATTTGCTATGAATTTGTTGGTAATCTTCGACTTTAATAGCTGGCTATGTGGTATTGGTTTTGCTCATTGTGAAAGGTCGTATTGTAACCGAAAGTCATTTGGTCTTTGACCGAGAGCTGTCTCATTGACAATCACACTAAACTTTCTTATTCTTGTCTTTAAATACTAAACTAGGCAAATCAATTCTTAAGTCATCTTGTTAAAACAATGAATATATTTTCCATATCTTTAAAAAAAAAATTGGAGATAACTGTATTGAATTGTAAGTACCAACGGCTTAAATTGGTGATTTGATGGTCGTAATTAAGTTTACTGGCGATGTGTACGCGGAGCAATTGCAACCATCAAATCATCAATAGATGACGTTGGAGCTAAAAATAGAATAATGAAAAATATTGATTTTTATGAAACTGTCATTAAATATAGAATCATGATACATTAAAATCTGTTGTCTGCGATTGCGCTTGCGTCAATTATGAATCATGTCATGAATATTAATGATGACTTTTTTTAATAAAAATTAAAGTTACAGAAGAGGGTCGAACGATGTTGCACTAGGATGTGGATTTAATTGTTGGCATTGAAAAATCATACTAATAAGCTTTGAACAAAAAATGATATTACCCTGTATTATTCAATCAGGATACACTATAATTCATTGTATTCTATTTTTGGATAAACAGAAACGTGCTAGCAAAATGTAAACACATAATTGCGCTCTTGTAACCTAAACTTATGATTCAGCTTCATATATTATGAGGCTTTTTTATTACTTATTACCCTCAATTTTTTAGAAATTAGAGTTCCGGTTGTTTTATTTGTAATAAATGGTGGATTAGACGTACTCGAACATGTCATTAGAGCTATCTACAAAAACATATCGGTTGTAGTTGTTCAAGGCACTGGTGGAACAGCTGATCTTATTGCCTTGTGTCTTAAAGAGTAAGTTTATTAGTTTTGTTTTTACTCGAATATTAACACTTCTCAATAGTTTACAAGTATTAATTTGGTACAACGTTTAATATGAATGTAAAGTTTAAAATATAATTGAAATGATAAGACATGTTAGATATGCGTGCATACGAAATTTTAGACTACAACAAAATGGTTGAAAGAGTCCATTATAAGGGAATTGTACCAATGAAAGATAATTCCAATTCGTATATAAAACTACAAACTCTTCAAATCTCTTTATTAGTTTTTTGAAGAAATTATTTCTTAATCTTTGAATAAGTCGTCTTCTAAAATCCAAATTTGTTTTAGTAAGAAACATATATTCACAATCGATCTCAACAGCATAGCTCATACATTATTGATGTTATCTGTATCATTAAAAAAAAAAAAAAAAATATGAAAAAGAAACAGCGCCTACAGATATCGTGTAGACAATCAATAAGCCACAATCTACATTTTTATATGTTTGGTCTTTACATTTGATACAGTTCTTCGTAAGATATTGTTACAACAAATTGCCTCACTAAAATTTCGACACTGATTATTTTTTTTATACATATATATCAATATAATAGTCATTTGTTGTTCTGTCTCAACCTTAATTTCTATATAACTTGTCATCATTCCTTTTAAACTATTCTTCCTGGATATAACTCAGCATCGCAACGGGTGATGTTTCTCGATAACATTAACCTATCTCTAGTTAAAAACAGGCTCTTGCAGAAAAGGAAAAGCGACCCTGAAGGTAAAGAAGGAATAATTCTAGTAAACTATTTTTTTTGTGAACAGCGTCTGAGTATTGTATATAACTTCATTAGAACAATCCAAAAACGATACGTAGACTGACAAATCAAGTACTGGTATTCGGAAGGGGACAGTTCTGTCTGCGTATTCATTTCTCCATTTAACCAACTTTTGACAAATCAAGTCATCGCAAGGGGGCAGTCCTGTCTGCGTATTCATTTCGCGAACTTTTATCTTTCTCTTTACAGATAAATAAAATATAAATAATATGAAACATGCATGGATTAGTTTCTATCCATGTTTCTTCAACCTTAAAAATTGAAAGAATATCCCATATTCCAATTTGATATTATTGAGGAATGGTAGAAACTTTAACACAGGATTTTGTCTTTACTTATTCGGGACTACGGAATTTCGTTTCTTTATATTCGGGGTTTCGGAATCGGACACCCTATACCCCTAACCCCTAAATTTATAGATTCTGGAACTAGAATACCACCAACTATTTTCAGAAATAATTTGAAATTATGGACCTATATGTAAACGTCAAGAACTGCATTCCAATTCCCCTGTACCCATATCATATATACTCTATAGATAGAATCATATACATTTATCTTATCTCATTCTATCCTTAGTTTGTCTACTCTTTGTCAGCATAAAAGCGAGTTTAATATTTTGTAACTGCAACTGTATGATGGTGCTTACAGGAAAGCTTAATTTCCTTTTGCAAACAAAACTGTTAAAACCGATGTTGCTACAAATTGCTGATGGAGAAGGAATTGGAAGAAGACATTGATCAGTTTGTTGATGATAATGTGCTTCCTTAGAAACAGAATGCCCTGAAACGACTGAAAACTTGGAAAAGAGCATTCATGAGTGGCGAGAGATTGTGTGGGCTTGCCATGTTCATAGCGATAAGGATATCAGCAGACCAAATTATGAGTCTGAAACGAGTTGACTGAACCGGCCATAGAAAAATTTGGCAAACTCTACTGAATCGATGTTTGTTCTATGTTCTGGCAGCAGACACAAATCAGTGATATTTGGATGATTATCTTACATATAAATTTAAATAAAATTGTTAAAAATTTGGTGTTAGTAAAAGTCTTAAAATATAAAAAAAATATATAAAAGTGTCCAAATTCAAAACATTATCAAACTCTCTAAAAATGTCTAGAAGGCAGGATTTTGCACCATTCATTTCATACCCTTCAAAAAAAAATTTCGCCACGCTTCGCTCGGCTCAATTATTTTGCCTCACTAAAATAAGATGCCTAGCTACGGCCTTGGACATCCTCAAAAATGTGATTGATATCTGATAATTCTGAGTGAATCATCGATTCATATTAGGTGCCGTTCAAATGTATCTAATAAAGAAATACAATTGTTGCCGTTTAGATTAAAAACATTTTAATGTACATAGCTTGCGGTTCGGTGTGAGTCAAGACTCCTTGTTGGAATCGTGTTTTAACCTGTAATGGTTTACTTGATTAACAAATGACTTGGATGGAGAGTTGTCTCATTCGCACTCATACCACATTTTTTTTTATATCTTGCTACATTGTAATGCCTTTATGTGAATTTTGATAAAATATTAGCCAATTTTAGGTTTTTTTTGCATATCGATTTTAAGCTAAGTAAATGAAACATTCATTAGATGGTGATGTTCCTTTGGCACCATCTTACGGTGTTTATATTTCACAACTTGTTCGCTATGCCCGTGTCTGTTGTGACGTTTTTGGTTTTAACGAACGCAACCTATGTATTACTGGTAAATTATTAAACCAGGGATATCGTTACCATAAATTACTGATAACCTTTACTAAATTTTTCCATAGATATAAAGATTTGGTTTTGAAGTTTGGATGTACCTGTAGAAAACTTATTTCAAACGGGATAGCACATCCTCATTTTTACGGAAATGTTGTTAACCGTGCCCGGAAATTTAGAAATGATCCATGTAAACTTGTCGCTCCTTTAAAAAAACTTATTCTAAAAGGTTACCTATTCAACACCGTAATAAGATCATTGAATATTGTTTTTAATGGAATAAATATTGATTTTGTTATCAGTAGATTAAAAGCTAACTGAATTTTACTAGTATGTTATATATATACATATTCATGGATCTACAATCTGTCGATACCTGTAACTTGGCATAGCACAAGGTCATGTTTTTCTCTGGCTGTTTATGATGTCTTTACACTAAATCCATTGGATGTTGGATGTGTACGGATTGATAGTTTAGTCTTAGATGCATGATTTTTTTATTAGTTGTTAGTGGCTTTGAACTAGCTGTCGGATAACTGCGAGTACTCTCAGATCTATTCATTGTGTCTTTTTGTGTCGGGATGTATAAGTAACCGGCCACGTCCACTTATATTTTTGTCCATCTGATGAGTTAAGCCTTTTTCAACATGTTTAACCCCGCCACATTATTTATGTATGTGCCTGTCCCAAGTCAGGAGCCTGTATATTCAGTGGTTGTCGTTTGTTTATGTGGTACATATTTGTTTTTTGTTCATTTTTTACATTAATAAGGCCGTTAGTTTTCTCGTTTGAATTGTTTTACATTGTCTTATCGGGGCCTTTTATAGCTGACTATGCGGTATGGGCTTTGCTCATTGTTGAAGGCCGTACGGTGACCTATAGTTGTTAATGTCTGTGTCATTTTGGTCTTTTGTGGATAGTTGTCTCATTGGCAATCATACCACATCTTCTTTTTTATATAACATTTGTAATCAAATTTAGAATGAAAATGGGAATGTGTCAAGAAAAGACACGACCAAAGAGCAAAAAATAGCCGAAGGTCACCAATTGGTCTACGATACAGCAAGAAAATCTCGCACCCTTAGGCGTGCTTCAGATTTCCCCTTAACAAAAATATGTACTTGTTCAGTGATAATTGAGATCATACTAAACTCCTAAATATTTAAAAGAAACAAAAAACTAAAATCATACAAGACTAACAAAGGCTATGAAAAATATACCGCAAGGGATTCAAATATCTACATATGAAAAGTACGTTCGAGTTGTATAATTGAAGTTTGGAAATGGTGAAATCAATGGTTAAATAGGGATCATTGTAATACGGAATTACATGGTGTGTTTCCTTTGTTTTTCTTATTTATATCCTTTAAAGTATCATACCGATCATTAATGCATATTCGTGTATCACTCACTATGAAATACGTTTTACTCTTCCAGAGAAGTTAAATTGTAAGTAGTTTATCAGTGCCTTGTTTGATACTTGATAATTGTTGCAAAAATCTTTACGTATATTTTCAGCATGTCAAAAGTGAAAAGGAAATTACCAGTAATGTTTGCAAAACGGTTTAGTGATGACATGTATGAAAAAGTTGAAGAAATTCTCAATCGAATTGTCAAAAGGGATTGGATGGTATTTGAAAACTTTTAAAATTTTAGCATAATGGTTGGAAAAATAAATTACAGTCAGAATTACAAATAACATCATGTCGTTTAAAACATTATAAGATCAATAGCCTCACATCTGAGAAGGATTCATATTTACAACAATTTCACAAACAATACAGAAAACTACAAGTCGCGCTTCAATCGTAAATATATGGATAAAAATTACTCATCTCCCAAAAAATAAACATCCATTAAAAAAAATAAAACCAGTTACACACAAGTTTAGTTTAACATTAAGATAAGTTTATTTGTATCCTTCAGCAGTTTGTTTATTGAAAAAAAAATGTATTGCAATATGATAAGTTGTAAATTATAAATAGTGTTACCGGTGAAGATGGGAGTCAAATGCAGCAATAATAAATGGATCAAATGACGAATTTAAAAGTCACACGTAAATAAATCCCTGAATACAGAGCTTAAGCCAACAGAAAAAAACAGCAACCACACAACAGTTTACAAAAAACATAACAATTAGAATACCAGTGATGTACTGTTGATATTGACCGCATTATAATAAAGTAAATGCAAGAGTACAAAAACTGATCCATTGTCCAAAAGGAATACCAATTCTTTATTTCGAAATATAGGATTTATATGTCATTTGTTGTTATATTTTTTCTCACTTAGGAGGAAAACAAACTATAATATCGTATCCCTATTGAGATAGAGAAAGCAACACATACATTGTCAAACGATTATAAGATATATTGGATATCTTAAGTAACATTAAATTACAAGAAAAAGTAAAACATGTTATTTTGAAAACTGCTTTCTTAGTATTTTTGAATACATTTTATAATCACCGCTAATAAAAACTGACATATCTATATGATTCATATAAGTAAATGGTTTGTTATTTTAAACCTTGATTTGTAGGTCAGTGCAGTCATTTCCCATCTAATGTGAATTGAATTATATCTGTGAACATACTTTGATATTATTTAACTTTTGTTGCAGATCTCAATATTCAATGTAAAGAAAAATAGTCACAAGGAACTATGGGAAAAGTTAACTGATGGCATAATACGAGCATGGTCATTTGAAGAGAAAAAAGGTGCTATTATACAAAAGTTGCAAATTTAAACATAACAATTTCAAAGCACAAAATGTTATTTACACTCTTAATTACAAGTTCATCACTGTACCATCCGTCGTTTAATAGCTCCATCTTGAGACATTGATTCTGTGACCTCCGTTATCATGTAGCGTCACTTTTTATGTTCGACAAAAAAATGAACTAAATAGTCAATTTGTTGCAGTCCTAATGCATATTTAATTTTTGTAGAAACCCTTTTGATCTCGAGTATTTAACAATGTGGTTTTCTGTATTTTCTGGTTGACTAGCAGCTGTTGTGTTTTTTTATGTCAGGAATACAAGTTGTTTGCCTGCGAATAGCACAACATTTGTCATCGATATCATTCAGGACAGTCTTGTGCTGCATGTTCTAACTTTATATACCATATATTTATTTAATAGCCATGAACAGCTGCTTTCAAACCATATATTTTTGACACCGAATACATCAATTTATGACGTATTGGAACCTCAAAGCAAGGGGAAAAGATTATAATTTTAGCCCATTTAAATTTCTTAAGAGGAGTTATGATAATGTGTCGTGTTTATCTGTTTCAAATTAGTCACTGGCTACTGTTCGAAAAGTGAATAATTTTAAAAATAATTAGTTTTTTTATACGGTTATGTGTATAAGTATTGGCATGATAATCGGAAATATATATTGTAGGAACTGCAAGCTAAGTTCATTGGAATACATGAGGGCCATAGATATATCTCATTTTTGTAATCTTTGTTGGCTGATATTTATATAAATCAAGATACATATTTGAAATAATGGTGATGTGGGTTAAACATAATTTTGTTCATTATATGTTGCAGATGAATCGTTTCTGACCACAGATCTTATGAACCTGAGCCAAATAGATTGTATTTCTAAGTATGTTGCTGGAATAGACAATTTATCGAAGAAAGAATTATTTGGTGGCTATGATATGCAAACACAGGATAACAATCTAGCTGATATTCACCATGTTCAGGTAGAGATATACACATATCAATACATTATATAGTCAATTCTATAACGTCTAGTAATTCAACAAAAACGACAACAAATTATCCCTACTGCTCCACAGGAATCTAGCCCTTTCCATTGCCTAGCGTATAAGAAAGTATATCAATTCATGAGAAACGATCGTTTTACATTATACGAATTATATCAGTTTAAAATCAGAAGCAGCGATTATAATCAAAAAAAGGATACATACATTTTATGGTCACTACCATACATTGATTGACAGATATCATGTGTGTTTATTTTATCTCTCAAAGAGGACACCTGGAATGATAGTAATCAAAAGTTCCAGGATTATAATTTAGTACGACAGACCCGCGTATCGTCTACATAAGACTAATCAGTGACGCTCATATCAAAATAGTTATGAAGCCAAACAAGAACAAAGTTGAAGAGCATTGAGGATCCAAAATTCCAAAAAAGGTGTGCCAAATACGGCTAAGGTAATCTATTCCTGGGACAGGAAAATCCTAAATTATGACGTCTCGAACGGATATTTTTAGCTCACCGGTCGTCGTCCGTCGTTAGCTTTTACAAAAATCTTCTCCTCTGAAACTACAGGGCCAAATTAAATTAAACTTGGCCACAATCATCATTGGGGTATCTAGTTTAAAAAATTTGTCCGGTGACCCTGCCAACCAACCAAGATGGCCGCCATGGCTAAAAATAGAACATAGGGGTAAAATGCAAATTTTGGCTTATAACTCAAAAACCAAAGCATTTAGAGAAAATCCGACATGGGGGCAAAATTGTTTATCAGGTCAAGATCTATCTGCCCTGAAATTTTCAGATGAATCGGACAACCCGTTGTTAGGTTGCTGTCTCTCAATTGGTAATTTTAAGGAAATTTTACTGTTTTTGGTTGTTATCTTGAATATTATTATAGATAGAGATAAACTGTTTACAGCAATAATGTTCAGCAAAGTAAGATTTACAAATAAGTCAACATGACCGAAATGGTCAATTGACCCCTTTAGGATTTATTGCCCTTTATAGTGCATTTTTAACCATTTTACGTAAATTTTAGTAATCTTTTACAAAAATCTTCTCCTCTGAAACTACTGGGCTTAATTAATCCACACTTGGCCGAAATCATCTTTGGGGTATCTAGTTTAAAAAATGTGTCCGGTGACCACACCATCCAACCAAGATAACCGCTACGGCTAAAAATAGAACATAGGGGTAAAATGCAGTTTTTGGCTTATAACTCAAAAACCAAAGCATTTAGAGCAATCCTGACGAGGTAAAATTGTCTATCAGGTCAAGATCTATCTTCCCTGTAATTTTCAGATGAATCGGACAACCCGTTGTTGGGTTGCTGCCCCTGAATTAGTAATTTTAAGGAATTTTTGATGTTTTTGGTTATTATCTTGAATATTATTATAGATAGAGATAAACTGTAAACAGCAATAATGTTCAGCAAAGTAAGATTTACAAATAAGTCAACATGACCGAAATGGTCAACATGACCGAAATGGTCAATTGACCCCCTAAGGAGTTATTGTCCTTTATAGTCAATTTTTAACAATTTTCATAAAATTTGTAAATTTTTACTAACATTTTCCACTGAAACTACTGGGCCAAGTTCATTATGAATAGAGATA
The DNA here is from genome assembly GCA_019925275.1 of Mytilus edulis. Lineage (NCBI taxonomy): Eukaryota > Metazoa > Mollusca > Bivalvia > Mytilida > Mytilidae > Mytilus > Mytilus edulis. The sequence continues at coordinate 98,101,905 of CM034351.1, read as the reverse complement.
ATTGTAAATTGCAAGAATGTTCAGTAAAGTAAGATGTAAAAACACATCACCATCACCAAAACACAATTTTGTCATGAATCCATCTGCTTCCTTTCTTAAATACTCATATATACTTAGGTGAGCGACACAGGCTCTTTAGAGCCTCTAGTTTGTTGTTGATTTGACAGCTCCATGTGACTTCATAACGCTGAAGCAATTTTTTAGGGGATGGACTGTGAAAGGGAATGTCTCTCGTACCTTTAAGAACTAATTTAGCCATAAAATTTTAATTGACGGCTAGAAATGTGTGTTTGTTTGTGATAAAATATTTCAAATATTTTCCCAAATTAATGATAAAATAATTTGCAATTCGATCCGATGCAGACGATAATCTACTGCGGTTTTTTTAAAAGTTCAACTAATTTCACTTTAGGAGAGTATAAAATAAATTGTTGCTAAAAACTAATTCAGTAAAATTTGACCCGATTTCGAGAACGTTCGATTAATTTGATCCGACCGGATATTCAGATCCGTCGAATTTTTCCGGGTTTAGTGGTAATCCAACCTAACGTTTTAATATAGCAGTAAATTATTTCTGAAAATCCAACTGAAAAAGTTCGACGTTATGACGTCAAAGAATGGCGTCAAAGCTTAGAGCTTAAAAATAATAAAATAGCCTTCCAAGGACTAATACTCATTAGTCTATGGACTAGTGATATACGGTCTTGAAATCTGGACACACCATAAAGGTCGTCTTATCTGAAAATTTACCGATTTTTTCCTTTCCCTATTGTGATATATATTTGTTCTAAGTGAGAAAATAACATTGAGTATCATAACTGCATAGCAGAAGTAAACAAAACTATCGTTAGAAAGTCATTGTATCTATAAATTTCTGATATAAAGAACGGTAAACTTTCTGTAAGATATTAATAGCTCTGACAATGACGAGATATACCATCTTAAGCAGATGATTGTCCGTGCCTTGTTTGATCTTGTACCCTTGTTTAAACCTGCGATGTGCTTCTTACCTGGCCAAAGTGAGTTTGGTTAGAGGCGTCAACGACGGCAAAAGCCAAAGGGCTTAACATATATTCATCCAGGAATAATAGGATTGTTCAAAAGAGGCTTTAATGTGTCGGGATTTTTCATCGCTCCTCCAAATGTTTGGAATTACATCAAAAGTAATGTATTAATTAATTTGTTTTGTTTTCAGCTTACATTTGTAAATGCTTTTCTTGGGAAAAGGACAGATATTATTAAACAAATACTAAGCAGCAACGAAAATTTTGCATTATCTAAACAACAATTCACAGCATTATGTCAGGAGGTAATTATGTTTTAAGGTACACTTCAATTACGTATAAAACAAACGATTGATTATCACTTTTAGGTCAACAAATTAAAAAAAGTAAGTCAAAAAATGTACTAAGATAAAGGGTAATGCTACAGTCTGTACTATGATTATCAAAAGACACCAGATTCGCTACTGATCCATGCCTGTTTCGATCGCAAAATTCCATTTCTCAGTTTAAATTTACATATTAGGAATTATTCGATAATTAAGAATGCTTTTGTTTTTTTACAGGTCCGAAGAACATTTTTTCAAAGGGTTCCAATTACTTCATAACAAAGTTAATTTAATCATTATATGATTTATTCATACTATATCTCCTTATTTTATAATGATGACCAATAAACAAAAGTGAAGAGACGATTTTTATTTGTCATCTTACTTCTTTTGAACTTAATTTTGATTTTTAGTGTGTTTCTAGACCATTGATACAGGAAAATAAAAGGGTGCAAAATGTGTCAACTTATTTTTTTTGTTCATTATGTTAAATATATTGCTGTGAATCCAACCATTTATATTGTAGGTAGTAAAGTCATCAACAAGCACACCAGCAGGCAATGACAAGAACGGATTTAAATTACTTGAGGTACGTACTTTTATGACTTCCAGTATTTTGAATGTTAACTAATTCAAACTTCAATTACAGTGTATACTGTATAATATAATACATACAGGCTTTTTGCTAAAAGAGAATGAAAGAAAAAAATCAATCGCGCAACCATGAAAAGTCATTATTTTCAATTTTATTGATCTTCCTCACATTGTTTTTGTTTTACTTTAAACGTTCAACATGTAAATATATCATTAAAACAGTCTATATATAAACCAATACATTTGCAAACTTGATCTTCACAAAAAAAGGGATAAGAATGATAGATTTTTGAATAAAGGATCGTACGCATACACTGTTATAGATAAATACAAACAAACCATAGGTTACCGGCTTTCAAAGTCTACCATATACAGTTCAAAATATTTTTTTTTTTTTTAATTATCATATTTATTGAAATATGTACAATTATTAGTTTAAAACATCAAATACCGGTACCTTATCCCGGTCTCGTTAATATTAGTAAATAAACATATTATACAGTTGTAAGTATTATACCTACAATAATAATCATGTATAACAAATGCACAGGTTTTGAAAATATATATTTAAAGTTAGTTATATATGGACACGTCCAGAATATGTGTTCTATTGTTTCGACCCCACCGCATCCAAAACTACAAATATTTGTATCTTTTTTTAATTTTTATTTTAAGGATAAGTTCATTCGTGCATAAAATTCGATGTATTATTCTGTATTAAAATCACTGCAATTTTGATTGTTTTGTTATATAAAAGGGCAATGCATGGATATTTTTCCAATTGAAGTTTGTATTGAGAATTAATGACCAATTTTGTTCACATTTTTGTTTAGGATTTGACTTTTTACCATTCAAAATATTATACATATCCTTTGAACCTTTCTGAGATTTAAAAAAAAACCTTTAAGGATTATGTACCCTTATGTTGATTCAATGCTAAACATCTGGAAATTTTATAGAAAATCCACAGCTTTTATCCTTGTACTCTCATATTTGGCAATTTGATGATCAATATAGGATTATTACACGCTGTGCTAGTATTGATTTCCTTAAAACACCTTTATTTATGTAGTTATTGGTTAAAACAAATAAAAATATAGACCAAATCAAGCACATCTTTTAGGGTGCGCTCGACTTTAGGTACTCAGCACGAGGTATTTTGGAATTTACAGGTTGGTTAAAACTTTTTGAAAGATAATCAACACTAGCACATCATAAAAAGCAAGTGAGTAATCAATGTTTCAAATTTTATAACAAAAACCTCTGTTTTAAAGGCTGTTGATGTTCAAAATCTTTGTATCTATAAGTTTATTCGCCACACAGTACTCTTTTCTATTGAATTCCATGAAACAGTAAAAAATAATGCTTTGCATCAAGTTTCTTCTTGGTATATGTACAAAATGGCCTATCTCTATTTTTTTTTTTATATATTATCTGTAGTTTTGATACAATGGAAGTTTGGAAAATTCGTACAAAAATGGCTACAGAAGGGGTCATAAATCTTAACACTGAGGGCAAAACTGGTCCGTTTTCTCTCTTTAAGTCATTTGGACATACTTGATTTTCTGTTAAATACTTTTTTATTGCCGAAATTAGGCCTTGATATGTGAGCAAATTAGTTTTAATATTGTATACATTATTAAAGTGATCAAAAGTCATAAAATTTCCACCTCCCGGTAACAAGTCATTGATCATCCAAACCCTTTTTGTAGCCCGATCTTTATATAAATTGAATGGTTACCAATCTGTATTCCATCATTCTTCCATAAAGGGCATGTGTTAATTTGAGAGTTATTTTGTACATTTTAAAATATTGCCAAGCATCAAATACTTCTTTCAAAAATGGATTATTTAACTTTTTACCAAGTACCAAGAAACTGCATTTCCAAAATATTCAAATTTTCTGAAAAGAGGAATAGTTTCACTAGTTTTGAATTATTTCTATTAATTCTTCTTATCCAGGTTAACCTAAACCTTTTATGTAGTTTTCAATATTTATCATTTTTAGTCCTCCTAAACCGTGTGGTTTGGATAAGGTGTCTCTATTGACTTTATCTGGTTTGTTATCCCAGATAAAGGAAACGAAGAAATGCATCCAAATATTCAGGTGATCCATCAAGTATAAGGAGGTATCATCTACATATTGTGGGATGAGATACTCTGGGTCATCTATAGTGATTGCTTTCACTTTGTCAGTATTTTGTATCAGTATACCAAGTTTTTCTGCACATAATAAAAATATATAAGGCAGCCCCTCTGAATCTCAAAAAAGTCTGAGAGATGGCAATTTTGAGTTACTGCAGATTGAATTTTGTGTAAAAAATAGTGATCCAATGTTAAATAGAAGGTCTAAAATTAAAAAAGTCTAGTACACTTCAACAAAACTCCATGAAATTGAATCAAACGCCTTTTCAAAATCAATAAGGAGAATACCAGGTATATTATTTTTCTTCTGTATACAATAACATATCATAAATAAGTCTACTATTTTCACCAATATATATCTTGTTTGGTTATTACTTATTAAAAGTGATAAAATAGACTTCAAACGCTCTGCGATACAGCTAGACCCAAGTTTATATATTGTGTTTAAAAGACTTATTGGTCAACAGTTTACTTATATTGTCTTGGTTTATCTCCCTTTGGTATACAAGTAATTATCCCTCCTTTTTGGGATACTGACATTTCAACCATATTATACCCATAGTTTATTGATCTAAGAACAAAGTTACCTAAATCTATCCAAAAGAATTTAAAAAAAAACTCACTGGTGTACCCATCATATCCTGGGCTTTTATTACTTTTCATTCTTTTAAAAGCAGGTGTTAATCCTGAATAGGAGATTTTCCCCTCAAGGGTATCCCTTATTTCACTTGTTAACTTGGGAACGTCTAAAAATGGAATTTCCTTATTTAGATCAACACTATTTATTGTATCCTTCTTTGAATATAAATCCTAATAGAAGTTTTTAGCTTCCAATAAAATATGTTAATTTTGTTTATTAAGCAGCCTTCATTATTGACTAATCTTGGAATTGTTTTATTAACAAAGTTCTTTGTTCCTAGGTTGAGAAAATATTTTTAGGATCTTTCTCCTTCTTCTACCCATTGCATTTTTGAGCGAACATAATGACCACGCATTTTCTCTTGTCTTAAAATTTGTAATTCAATTTTCTTTTGGTTGATATCTTCAAGTGTAAAACTATTGGTGAATAATCAGATCTGCAGCTGTTTTTAATTTCTACTTCTTTTTCATTTTGATAGAAACTCCGAGATATTAGAAAAAATATAAGCCTAGCATGCATGTTCTGGTACCTAACAGAAAAACCTGGCCGTTTTTGGCACAACTTTTTTGAACTTTTGGTCCTTGATGCTATTCAACTTTGTACTTGTTTCGGCTTTCAAACTTTTGTATCTGGGCGTCACTAGTAAGTCTTGTGTGGACAAAATGCACTTCTGGCGTATTAAAACATTTTAAACTTGTTGCCTTTTGTTAGCTATTATTCGTGTGTTTCTTTGTCAATTGTGTTCTCCTATTTATTTATATTGTAGTCTTGTAATGTTGTGTTTTCATTTTAATGTTATATTTCACATGGCCATAAAAAGAGGGAGGTTTGGCATGCCACAAAACCAGTTTCAACCCACCATTTTTTCCTTTAAAAATGTACAAAGTCAGGAATATGGCCATTGTTATATTATAGTTCTTTTCTGTGTGTGTTACATTTTAACGTTTTTTTTTTTCGTTGTGTCGTTTTTTCTCTTATTTTTGAGTGTGAATTCACATTACTAAAAGACGTGTCACAGTACTTATCTTTCCCAAATTCATGTATTTGGTTTTGATGTTATATTTGTTATTCTCATACGATTTTGTCTAATGCTTAGTCCGATTCTGTGTGTGTGTGTGATTCATTTTAATATTGTGTCGTTGTTCTCGTCTTATATTTAATGTGTTTCCATCAGTTTTAGTCTGTTACCCCGATTTTATGTTTTGTCCATGGATTTATGTTTTGAACAGCGGTATACTACTGTTGCCTTTATTGCTTCAGAGGATTAACTTTTATTCCATGTAAATCGTTTCTGTCGGGGTAGTATACTCGGAAGCGATCAATTAGATCATAAGTTTCAATAAGTTAAAAGATTTTTTCTCTTGCTCGTTGATTATTTATATTTAGGTAGTTGTATGTATCTAATGACTGATTTTGAGCTAGGTTAAAATCTCCTGTCAGAATAACTTGTTAGTAGTTAAAGTTTTCAATTATTTCATTTACTTTATTATAAAAAGATGGGAAGTCATAACATGGTCCATATAAATTAACAAGTGTTATATTTTTACCATCAATTGTAATATCTACACCAAGGAAATTTCCATTTTCATCTTGCTTTATCTTATTTATTTTATATTCAAGATTATTTGCAAATAAAATGGAAACTCCTCTTCGATTGGAAGCAAAAGAATTTAAAATGCATTCTCCTCCCCATTGGTTTCTAATAAATGATTCATCTTTTTCAGTAAAGTGTGTGTCTTGCAGACAGTAAATATGACAGCGTTTTGATTTCAAGTATTCGAACACATCTCTCCGTTTCTCTCTAGAATTTAAACATTGACAGTCGAATGAGAAAATTTTTAATGAATCCTTTAAATAGCTTAGATAAAGCATAAACTTTCCATTCCTTTAATTATACTTTGACTCATACAAATGTCTATGAAAATACAAAGCTGTAATATTATATCTGAATAAACTAGTTGATATATAAATCTACCTTCATGCATCAATAAATCTTTTTTTATTTAATTTTGGATTACCTGTTTCGAAGAAAGGGGTTAATGGAGAAAATACCTAACAAAGTTATACCCACTCACACTAAATTTCAACAATCAAAGAGAGACAATCCAAAATATTATCTCCCCTGTATTGTAAGATTACAAACCATATGTGTTTGTCAAGGTTTTCGTCAGTACATTATGGTTATTTTCAAAGTCTTATTTTGAATTTTTTTTCCCCTATTGTCCTAAGAAAGACATTGGTCTCATAACCTTAAAATGGACACTTTAAAATGTTTTTCTTATATATGATGGTTAATTATATATAAGGAGGATGCAAACTTCATGTACAAAGTGTACTACAATTGCAACAAAAAATAATCAACCAATTGAAAAAAGCAACACAAAAAATCTATTTAGCATAAAGTAGCATGCACTTTCATATAAATGAACACAATCAATTCCAAACATGTTTCAAGAGTTACAATGTAAGCATTCCAAGTCTAAAGCAAATAAAATAAAAAGGCTGTAGCCAATAATTAAAACTTGGGTTCAACCCTAAACTATAACTATTCTCTCAGAATTAATTTATCAATTAAGACCTTTACATTTCGGCCCGTGGTTTAATATCCAAATAAAAAATAAATATAAATGCATATTCAGAAAGTTGTTTGAAAAAGAGAACTGATTCCCTTTTCTTTTTTCTTTCTTTAAAATTATTTTTCATTGACTCATTAATATATGATGATTTATTTAAAAGTAATATGAGAGAAATATTCTGTATTTTTGATTATTTAAATGAGAGTTACATGTAAGTAGATTTTTTTAGGATTGTATCTATTGTTCATTTTTATTATTATGAACAAATGCCAGCTAATAAACAAATGCCAGCTAATAAACTAAAAGCACATAGAAGCACAATTCAACACACATATACTTACACTCATTGTAGTAAAAGGTTCAAAATATATGTGGGAAAGGGCTTATGGGTGACAGTTTTATAAAAACACTAAAGGTAAAAGGATAGATTCTTTTTTTTTATTTTTAAACAACAATATTTTTTTAATATCTATATTTGTGATATTTTAATGCAATTGTCAATAAACGGAATGACTGCTGGTGTTTGCAAATTTCAGTAAACAAACGACGCCCCAAACCAATAACGACTTCTTACATTAAAACACAGACCAGAATGATTTAATAGTATAACTCTATACAGCCACGTGGGACTAAACATGTTAAATCATTGATGATACAACCGAAAAACAATAAAATATATGTTATTTGCACAAAGTTCCGATAAGACTTATACCATCAATATTGAAATGATACAGTTACACGAACGTGTGGTAGTTTCAGTATTGTATTAATTTTATTAGGAAGCATACATGTATCATGTTTATGATTTAGTTTAAAAGATTAAAAAATTAAAATATTTGCTAACAATTACACTAGCAAACTTCCACTTTTGTAATTCCAGAATGTGCACCCAGAAGCGGTTTCATATTTGGCAAATGGCAAAGGAAAAGGTTTTAAAGACACACAAGATGCCGTAAGGAGCATAGCAAATAAACTCATTCAAGGTGAGTGTTTAAAGTAATCATGCATGTCCATATGTAAAAAACAATAATATTTTAGTTTTCTTTTAATTTACTGATAAGAAAGTTAATATTAATACCAAAAAAACAACATTCAAATATCTAATTTCAGTTTTGAATGGGTAAGTTTATATAAAGGATCGATAAAAAGGGCATGTGATTTCCCTTTTTAGATAAGTTTTGGTTACAGTTACATTAAACTGCATAACCAAATATTCTATGAAAGAATTTAATAAAGGTTTTAAGCAATTTATTGAATCAAAATCACTGGTCTATTAATTAAGCAGTAATACATAAATTACCGTCATATAAATCAAAAACGTCACAACAGATACTTGAATAGAGAAAATGAAAGGTAACGAACGATAGCCCCTTTTGTCGTCAATATTAGTATGGATATTTCCGTGTTAAATCGAAATATCTAAATCTAGGAAAGGAAAGTTATTATCGTATACCTTTTTTTTTCATTTAAAGTAGATTCCTTTGGGTAAACTTTGGCAGTATATGTAGATAATTGTAGATTATTTAACGGAAACATATCATCAAGATAACGATGAGTGTTGTTGAATGTATCAATTAAGGTATCCGACTCATAATAAAGATCTACGGAAAATTTTCAGGATTTGTTCAACACCTCGGTATTTTCCGCCTAGTAAGCGAAAGTATAATTATTATTTTTACTTTAAATGCATTTGAAACAGGCCTTCACTGAGTTCATACACTTAGCCTCACAACAGTACAAAAACAAGTATGTTATAAAATGAGTCCAATGTGTGCCCATATGAATATCTACAACCTGTCGATAAAATTCGTTGTCAAAACGTACACGAATATTATCAAGGAGAAAATTGACAGCCTAAGTTATATCATCACACCTCCAGTAGGTATATATTATCTAGCACATGCACCTTTCTCATTAGAGCAGAAGGCTTTAAGGGAGTTTCAGCAAATGTATTTAGATTCAGATTTACCACTGAATTAAATAGGAAAACTGATGTTTGATAAGATTGTGTGCAAGTGTGTAAAGCGTAGAAAAATTAAACTGTCAACAGAATCAAAGGATTCATCAAAAGCACGCAATTCATCCAGAACATCCAAAGATTTGTTTACACCCCAAAACAGTTAACTATACTTTTATCCTATATTTTATCACAAAAGTTTACGAAACATAGAGTGAGTGATAGAAGTTGAGGAACTAGTTAAAATCACAGAAAAATAGTTGCAGAACATTTACTATAGTCCGATATGAAACAATATTATACTGTGGTTTTTTTATGTAGCATGTTTTTACCTTTCTGTTTACTATTAACAAACTGTCGTATGGAAAATAACTAAATATATAATGCGTATGCTACTATTTTTATATAAAATAGCACTGTGTATTATTTTTGAAAGAATTTTTGTAAATCCCAACGGTGGTATAAACACCATCGATTTGATAGAAGTTATAGCAAAAAAAGATCTAGATTTGAAATTATTCTTAAGAACTAAAGAGTTGTTTTAGAACCAACATATGGTTAATGCCACTACGTGGGTAAACAGTTTCACGGTATTACTGACAGCATGTTTTGGAAAATCTAAATACCAATTAGTTGTAGTACCGATGTAAATGAGGAAGGATACTGTTTGGCGTGCGTTGGTATCTATACATCCCGCCATTTTTTCATCGTCCTATGGTCCTTTTTGAACCCTTGTCTTTTATTTGTTTTGTGCTCATGTACTTTGATTAAAATTTTTAAACAGTATTTTTCTGTTGTACCCCAATTTTTTGACATTTCTACCTAGTATTGTGTTTATTTTGCTCACATATATATGTTCAACCAATATTATAAAGATTTAAAAGAACAATGTAAATTCCGATGTATAATATACACGATAACCAGAGACTTTAAGTGCAGTTCAAACGAGAATCGCAATGTTTAGGAATACAGTTACGGACATCGATATTTTTGGTTACTTATAGCAACGATAAATTATCTTCTTCAGTCACCTATATCAACGCGTTTTTTAATGGCTTATGTCTCCGTTCCGCGTTAGAAATGTGGAAAATCCCTGAGTATTTCAGTTTCAAATTCACCAATTCGAAAAAGAGAAACGAAATACAGAAGAATAATAAATAATTATTACAAAGCTACAAAAAACATATTGACTAGAAACATCTTTCGCCATCTTAGGATATACGTAACTGCAGTTACGGAATTCACATTTACCCCAGTAATCATTTTATGAAAAATTTTGTTGTATGGTTATGCACAAAAAGGATCATGTATTTGCAACTAACGCAATGACTGTTTAGTGAAATTTGTCTATTACTTAAGAGTTAACAGATATCCTGAAACTCTATACTGTAATTTTAAGGGAAACACGTATGCAAGATGCATACAATACTAAATTATGCACATTTATTAAACTTTATCTAATAACAAAGTCCCTTTCTTTTGTTTACTTTCATGTGGATACATCTGCCTGCGAAGTTGTGAACGGTAGAGTCATATCGATATTTTCTTAAAATTGGATCTTAATTCTAGGACTCTGTTTTTCAAAACTTGGATTGGTAACTTGCTGCAGAAAGTCCAAGAAGTCTGATGAAAAGGCGCATGTGCACTTACCGGAGAAAATTCCTGTCATTGAGTCGTTGAGAGTTGCTATTATGGGTAACAATGTTGAACTAGCAGCTGAATTGTGGAGCAACTGTGATAATCCAATGCGTAAGATTTTGTTCTTTGTTTGTCGACTTTCGTTTTTGGCAATATTTCAAAACAAAACATATCTTCTAGAAAATTTATGTTAATATTAATTTAGTATAAATTTATTACAGTGTGAGACGTTCCTGTCATTGAGTTATAAAGAGTCGCTTTTGTTTTCAAAATTTCTTAAAAGGTACATGTTTAGTTTCTTTTAAAAGTATGCAAACAAATCTTTTACATAAAACCCATAGTTTGAACAAATAGGGTGTGAATTTATAGAAAAGGTCAATATCTAGAATATAGTATTTACCATTGATCTTGACTTAAGTTAAAAAGTAAAAAAGCAAGGTCATCATTTGGATGAAAGATCTCTTCTGTGGACCAATGACCTCAAATCAAAAGACCTGCGGTCTCAATCACTTATGGTTGAACAGTGTCAGTTTCAAAAGTGTATAATATGTTCGTATTCATATACTTGAACATATAAGATACATTTCGCAAGAAAAAAAATATAAATCAAAAACGAATAGTTAAAAAAACGAATGAAGGTCTTTCCAAATAAATTTACTTCAAGATAAAAAAAAAATGTTTATTAAAATTGGTATGTCTGGTGTTAATCTTATATTGATTTAAAAAAAAAAGTAAAAAATCTTTTGATCAATTTGAGAGAAACGTATTTCCCATCAGTATAACATATTTTAGTTAATCCAATGATATAGTGTACTAGTTACTTTTATTTGAAATAACTTGCAACTTACGGTTTGAAAATATTTATTTTCTATACTATCTTTTTATTTCAACTTGATTCTAAACCAATATAGTTTTCTGTACGTACTATTCATTGAATTCGGTGTGCATGGCTATTTACGGTTAATTAAAAATCTCTTCCGACTGAACAAAAACCGGATATAGGTCTACCAACCTCATGCAAAATACCCTGCAGCTTAGTCATGTATAAATATGAATGTATAGCAAAAGTCAGACACTACAACGTCAAATGTGTTTATGACCCTGAACTCTTTTTTATAATCAAAAAGCAAGTAACTTTATTTAATAACCCTATGTCAATTTTCAATATGATTGAATAATTATATCGATGCTAATACAGCGGGTCTTTTTTAAGTTATGCTTTATTCTTAAAATAAATATATGAGAAACGTCTTTCGAAACAAAATCTTGTTGCCAAAAAAAGGTAGAGGAAGAAAAATATAATTTTCTGAACAAAATCAAAAGGTCATTCCCCAGTAAGTAAGAAGACTAGATAACTATGATAATCAGAACAGAATGAAAAAACCGTGCACAGCAAAATTGAAAGGCTTAATAATAATCAGAACAAAATCAAAAATATTTTCATCGTAAATTGAAATGCATTCAACTGTATATGTTTTCCACCCCTATGTAAACATTTGAATTACATTTGAGTAAAAAAAACAAAAAAGTTGTAGACAATGAAATCTAATTTAGAAAAGATATTAACTGTGTTTTTGGGTTGAAAAAAAAAGATAAATTATATTACGCCTTTTAAAAAAGCGTTTAGTTTGCTTGTGTGTTTCCTTTCGAACATCACTTAAGTCTCTTGTAACACGTAAAATCACAAAAAAGATAACTCTGAGGAAAATTCAAAACGATTCATGTGGTTCCTTATCAAATGGCAAAATAAAAAACCCAAACACAATAAACGAATAGATAACAACCGTCAAGAGTTACCTGTGCGGCTTCTTGATTTCTACACAAAAGATCCCCCATTGCAATGAATAATGTCAGAGATATAAGTAAACGAAATAACAACGGCCACGTTTAATGACCATTGAGTGACAGGTAACAGAATCAAACAAACAAAACCCGGAAATTGATTTAAAGCCGATAATATCTCTCATAAACGATTATTTTATGGGACAGCCATATTTTACAGTAAGAGTCTGCCTTCGTTATTCAAACGAAAAAGTATTAGACACACAATAATTTCTTACTTAAAAAACCAATACAGATAAAAAGGAAGTGCCTCTACAGACGTAAAAAGGCCGTTCCATTATGCAGTCGGTATAAAAAAACAGAAGTTGCGACTAGTATTTAAAAATTGTCGAATTTACAGTTTAAACATTAGTTTTCATTGATACACAAAATGCGTTTCAGAAAAATAAACTTATTTCTGTCAAATTTTTAGTTACAGCTCTTGTCTCAATCGTTTACCTGTCTGCTATGGCAAACAAAGCAGAACAGTTATTTGAGGAAACACTTCAAACTGATATTTTATCTCATTCTAGGTAAGACTAAAATAATTTTGTTTTGAAAAATATACCGAAATATTCCTTCATCGAAGGAAGAAGTTCAAATATCGAAAGTCCAAGTTTTATTTTAAAGTATATATAAAATATTGAGATATGGTCTGATTGCCAATAAAACAATTACAATATGTATCTATCAGAGTTCAAAAGGAGTGGATGCAAGCAATTATAGGCCACCGTACGGTCTCCATCAGCAAACACAAATTATACCATATACATGTAGTCGGCGATTAAAGGTCTCAACATGAAAATGTGAAAAAGACTAAAGGAGAAAACTGAAGAACCAATTCATTTCAAAACAATTTACGAAAAACAACTATGTTAAACATGACCTAACAACAACTACTGTATTACAAGCTCCTGACGTAGAACAGACACTTACAGAATTTGGTAGGCATACATAATATTCCTACAAAGACAAATTTGTTGTAGATTTGATATTGTGTTTTACATTTATAATTGTTAACTTAATTATTGAGATCAGATCAGTTTAAAACTTCTATAGCTCGACTATAAAAGTTCGTTTATAACTGTGATCCCTAAGCATATCATCATATTGTCTAGATGATTCCTCAATTTTCGCAGTATTCATCATGAGCATGAATCAACTATAATATTGTTTCTTAGACATAATTAACGTTACTTTTTTAAATGCTTCAGAGCTTTTTTTTTCATTTTTAGAAAATTTACCTCGCGTGCTGTAAAACTTTTAGACAAATTGTTTATTCACAAGGAAACAATGGCTACTAAAGCTCTTGACTATGTTTCCGAAGTTTGGGACCATAAAGAAAGTCCTTTACATTTCGGACATCAATTCAACATGGAAGAATTTATATCTCATCCATCTGCGCAGAAAGATGCCAGCAAACGGATGTTCCCTTACGTCAACGACGACGACACTACAGTTACTATGAACAAACCAACAGATAGAAGTACTACAAAGAATTTCAAAAGTCGGGAATGTTGGCCATACATAAAGGTTTGAATATATTCAAAATACTAGCATGTGTTTTATAATAACAAATCTTGCATGATAACAGATAACATTACTAATAAAGTACCAGTAAATATTTACAATATGGATTGTATATAGATATAGGAAAATTTGGTGTGAGTGCCAATGAGACAACTCTCCATCCAAATAACAATTTATAAAAGTAAACCATTATATAATTATATATATATGTATTACACGAAGTTGAGAGCTCACATTACTATATACACGTAATTACGAAAACCCGAATACAATGGGTTTGTTCTAATTTTCATTTTTTTTTACAAATTAAGAATGACATCACAAACACATCATTTTCATGTTAATATATTTTTTTAACGTTTTTTTTGTGTGTATTTCTTTTGCATACAGTTTGTTCATTTTTCTGTACTTTGACATTTCCAGAACCATGGAGTAGAACTAGCATCTTCAAATTTGAAATGCTTAAATGTTGTGTTAAATTTGATTGCTTAGACTGCACACAATCAATTTAAACAGCGTCTGAAAGTCTGAAAAAATCTTACTGTTTTTCATTTGCTGTGAATTTCCGTCGATTAGAACTTGAACATACGAATTATCGTTTCAGACTAAAATCTTGATACTCATGTCAGAGAATCAATTTTTTTATTGATATACACTGTATGACTACTATTTGATGTTAGATATTAGATACACCCATGAAGGGGCTGTCCTAACTGGTGGTGTCTGGTTTATACAAAGATGTTATTGTTGATGCAACATCACATGATAGGAGGCACTTTTTTAATTATTTGACCTTATTTTGAGAAAAAAATATGATTAATTAGCATTATCCAATTACAGTCAATTTCATTTTAGTATAAAATACATATATATATTTTAGAACCATCTTCGCCTAGATTCTGCACGGACATTATTAACATCACCTTTTACAAAGCTTTCTATCCACGCCGTAAGTTCATATTAACTTAATTTGAAAATAATGAAACCACCATATGCACATATTATAGGGAATTCTGACTAGCAACAAAATATAATGATTCGTTTAGAACCTGAAATACAACTCTAGCCATAGTGTGAAATGTATTTTTAAAATCCATTGTTTCAGCATTTAAAGCAAAATTTTCTGCTGGTGTATGCCGATCTCTTAAAGTCGTAAAATAAGTACCTTTTTCTTGATCCGTCACTCCAATATTCGTATATCAGTCATATAAGCTATTAGCCAGTAGATTTAAATAAAATTCTCAGATCATTGAAAGAAAGAAATTTTCTGAATTAGTGAATATATCATGCCAACACAAGTTTGATGTTCTCTTCACTACTGATATTTATTTACGTATAGAAGCAAGTATGTTCAACACATCCTTCTTATATTTTTCTTAGTTAAACATTGTTAAATTTAAAATTTCTTTTACCATATTATGTTTGAAACTTGTGCTTATTCTTATGAAGAAATGCAGACATTTAGGATTCATTCGTCACAGTGCATAAAAACTTTCACTATACATATACAATTAAAAATGATCAAACTATCATAATCTTACGATTTTAAACATTTTTATGAACTCATAACAATACTTTTGATTATTCAGATGTTTTTTGTTACGGCTTTAGTTATGTTCAGCTTTTTTCTCACCCGTAATTTAAAAACAGAGATTTCGATATTAGAATGGATGATATTCTTTTATATTTGTGGAGATTTCTTGGAGGAACTATGGAGTATGGTGAGTAAATTTCATTTCCTTAAATGTTCTACCTAAATAAACGAAGATGTGGTATTAATGCCAATGAGATAATATTCCATCAAAGTCACAATTTGTATAAGTAATACGTACGCAATCAACACGGAGCCTTGACTAACTTCGAACAACTAGCTATTAAGGGATTGAGAGGTTAAGTTTGTGAAACTTGCTTATATAGAATTCATGAAATTTGCTTAAAAAAAAGTAAATGGCTTGCGAAAAAGGAAATAATTTGTATTGTTAACAGGTACAATTGAGCTTCCAACAATTCTAAAGTTTGTTTGGGCTTTGCTGGCCAGTTGTTTATTTTCATTCATCATACATCTCCTTTTGATTTTAATTAATTAAATTTAAGCAACCACTGATGAATATAATCTTTTCAATAACAAAGAGGTAATTGCTTCCGAGAACAAATCGAAACAAAAACGATGACAAATTAATCTAGATGTTTCTCATACAAAAAAGTACGATTGCCTTTTATTTCTAACGTCTACTTTATTTGAGCTATGGCGAAAAGTTGTATCATTGCAGTCAAAAGACATCTACATGTACTAAAGGAGAAAAATCGAGGAAGTTCTAGCTATCCCGCAATAATTTTAGTTGTACACTCTAGAAGTTAAGACTTCAATAAATTTCTGAAAAGTGTAGGCCATTTGCTCTTAAACATAAGTGAATCTGTCGTTATAAAATGCTGAAAAAAACTCAAACATATATACCATGTTTTGTGTTGACATTTTCTTTCTTATAAAATCGTTACAGATTCGACCTGAAGATTGTTCCTGGTCTTTTCAAAGAGTATTGCTGCATTTGTTTGATGTATGGAACATTTTGGATTGTGTATGCTTCATTTTATACATCGTCGGCTTTGGATTACACTATTATTATCCTGATTTGCTTTTGCATACTAGACGAATCTACAGCGTGGCTTTGTTCATAATGTATCTACGCTTGTTAAACTTATTACTTTTAATCAAACGATTTGGTATTATCATTATAATGATCAAAGAAATGGTGAGTTGTTCAAATTAAAAAAAAACTTTCTTTTTCTTCACATTAAATCGTTAAATCAGTATAAATACGGTTTTATAGGATTTTCCTATCCCAGGCAAAGATTACCTTAGCCGTATTTGGCACAACTTTTTGGAATTTTGGACCCTCAATGCTCTTCAGCGTCGTACTTGTTTGGCTTTATAAATATTTTGATATGAGCGTCACTGATGAGTCTTATGTAGACGAAACGCGCGTCTGGCGTACTAAATTATAATCCTGGTACCTTTGATAACTATTTAGTGTTGTTTTGATGTAAGGACACATGTATATTGTTGTTGACTGTATTTTGCAACAAATATAATTCTGTTATTCTTTTCGTCAGCTTGGTCCCTCGTTTAGGTATACTTCACAGTTCGTTTTATGTATATAAACTACATATTCAAATGATTATTTCATTTTGATTTTAATCAAATTTATATTCTTATTGGTTTTACGAATATAATCATGATAAAGTTATTGGTTATGTGAATATAAACCGTTTGATAAAATGGTAATAAAAAGACCATATCAAAGGATAAAACAACAACTAGTGTCAAAACAATATGTTCTATCCATTTACAAGTAAAAGAAAAACATGGCCTTTGTTAGTCTTGTATTATTTTAATTTTAGTTTCTTGTGTACAATTTGGAAATTAGTATGGCGTTCATTATCACTGGACTAGTATATATTTGTTTAGGGGCCAGCTGAAGGACGCCTCCGGGTGCGGGAATTTCTCGCTACATTGAAGACCTGTTGGTGACCCTCTGCTGTTGTTTTTTATTTGGTCGGGTGGTGTCTCTTTGACACATTCCCCATTTCCATTCTCAATTTTATTAATCATTGATTGGATGTTTTATTCTATTACATGAGTATTAACAATGAGTGGTTTGTCTTATTAATTGGCTGATTGGTGGTAACATAACAACGAAAGACAACAATTAAATAAAAAATCACAACAAATGTTGGAGGAGCCATTTCCAGATCTGTAAACATGAATAGTTTATGCTTCACTAGTAGAACCTGCAATTTATATTACATTGAAGAAAATTAAACATGGATTTTTTGGCAATCATCTGTTCTTTGTATTCTAGCTTGTGGATCTTGTTGAATATTTAGTGATTCTAATCATACTGATGTTCGCCGCTGGTATAGTTTATCAAGCAAATATTTACCCAAATCATACAGTTACAGCATTTCCGAGAGACATACAGAACTGGCAAATTTGGTCAATCCTAAAAATACCTTACTGGCAGGTCTACGGAGAGTTGTATTTGGATGTTCTAGAAGGTTTGCTAACTATATAAGATATGCCTATTTCAATAATTCAGATACATATAACCATACTGATTCTTAGACATATTTGTAATGCATAACATATTAGATGGGTCAATGCATTGGTAATGACAAGTTTAATATGAATTGCTTGCAGTGACAATCAGGTTCTAATTCAAAACCAACATAAAATCGTGTTCTCTATGATGTTCAACTGGTCTAGGTACACATGATAGCTTGTGGTTATTATTTTGTAAATTTCGAACAAAGCGAGTTCTATCCGTAAGGTTTACTTTTTTTTTTTCATTGTACATTAGCATGATAATCCAATTTTTACAAATGAGCATGCACATGTTTTGTTGAAATCCATCCAGTATAGACATCTCAACTCTATATAACATGTTTATAGCTGTGAACAGATAGCAATATTAATTTATAAAATACGAATTCAAATCGGCCTATTGGTTAATAGTAATATATTATAACATGCCATTTTCAATATCGGCCATAAGTATCATTCAAATTCTCCCATATAATCCGTAAACGGTATCCAAGGGGTTATATTGCTCAAAATCAGAAGATATTGATCACAAATTGTACATATGATTAAAATAACAGCAAAGTTTTATCATTTTGTCTAATAAGATCGTGCATTTGTTGTCATTTACTAATATACATGTACTTGTTATTATGAAGCTTCCTTATTGTGTTTAAAACTAAAGTCATTGAATGTCAAGTTAGATTTTCTTTTATTATTGGGTTTATTAATGTAATGATTTTGCTGTCAGTTTAATCGATGTTCCTCGTCCGTCGTTGATGTTAGAAACACTTATGATGTCATAACAGGGCACAATAACATGATGTTTGATCCGTGCAGAAATATGACTATGGCAAATTTGCATTTATTGTATTTGTAAAAACCGATGTTTTTCTAAAAAAAATATGTGATAAAGTTGAATGTGTATTAAAAGTTTCATTTGATCTTGGCATTTTAACTACCGAGAGTTCTTTTTAAATTGGATGATACATATTGTATTAGATGTAAGTAAAACAAATAACAATGAAAATAAAACTGGTATGGATAAATTCAAATATATACAATGAGAATTCACTCCAACTTCGTAAAAGTGGCTACCATTCATTTCATCTACAACATATTGTCATACTTGAGTTTCAAATGATGCAAGTGATATTTTGACGAGCTTCTTACTCTTTTATGCTGTTTTTATACATTTATGTCTGGGTCTAGTGTCACAGATAAGTATTTAGCTGACAGAGTGCACGTTTAAGGTACCCACCTAAGTTCTGACATCTGTGATTAGTTTGTTTTAAATATTTTACTTAATCTTTAATGTTACATACTGTTTAAAAGAGGGACGAAAGATACCAAAGGGACAGTCAAACTCATAAAACTAAAACAAACTGACAACGCCATGGCTAGAAATGAAAAAGACAAACAAACAACAGCACACATGACACAACATAGAAATGTTTATTTTCCTGGTTTCATGATGCTTTAAATAACTCAAATACAATACAAATATGGATTCAGAGGGAAGATTTTTCGTTTTATTTTATAAAAGTATTTCTTGGATTGGTCCGGTCACACTATATTTATGCGCAAAATATTTCATTTGATACAAAATGTACATATTAAACATTTCAATACTTGAGAGAGATTTTATGATTAAGCTAAGTTTTGTGAAATTTAGCTTCAGATGATACTGGATGCACAACCAATAGTACATTATGGATGAACGATCCGTCCTTAAACAGATGCCCGACATCCGACTGGCTTCCCCCTGTAATCGCTGCTACATATATGATGTTAACGAACTGGTTGCTGCTGAATATTGTTATCGCAATGTTTAGGTGAGAATACTTATGGTTAAATCCAGTAATATGTCTTCTCTTCCTTGCAGCTTTCATTTAGTGGGAATGTATGCCGATGAAAAATGATTCGATATCATTTGATTGGAGAAAACTGTTAATGGAAATAAAAACGATAAAACCTTGTTGTGTCCTGTTGTGTTTTACATTCTTATTTTACCAATCAGACAGTTCAATGGATCTTTTAGAGACAAATTTGCAGTGTGTCTGAGCTGATGTCTAAATTTATACTGTGTTTGAAAATTAACAAATCATTCTTAAACGTTAGCATCGTAAAACACATTTTTGTGTCACTTTTATACAAAATGCATAAAAAACAGTTCATATAAAGAAACTTGAAAAGTTACAATAACAGAACATTGCAACACTGTAAAATATAAAGCTTTTTGGCATTTAATTTAATATGTCAATCTAGTTCACGAATGAAACTTAAATACTTGTATTCATCTGTTTACCAAAAAAGAGAGACTTTAAACATAAAATAATTATGAAGGTTTGATAATTCATTTCTATTTTTTTATTTTTTTTATTTTTAAATTTTTGCTGTTTTTTGCTGTTTTACTTTTTGTACTGTTTGCCACACTATTTGTTAGAATTAAACCTTATTTAAATAATCCTTTGCTTCGACAAAGTATAGATTTTAATTCTGAGACAACTGAAAAGGCGATTTTTATTTCAAAGTGTGAAACAGTGATAAGTTATCAAGTATATATGTCTGTTATCAGAGAGTATGATGAATAATAAATCATAAATGCAAACAAGTTCTATAAAAATTGAGATTAATACCAAAATTTATTATCTAAGAGATGATTGTTCTTATGGTGTTCATATAACTTCGATTCACTCGTGTATGTAACAACATTAACGTACTTGATTTTGACGAAAGAAATCTCGGTATCAATGAAAAGCAATTACACCATTTTTTTTTATATCAGAAACTAGTCAAAACATTTACCAAATCTTATCATCGGTACAAGGACAGTATTTGTAAATATAAATCAACATGCAGACGTCGTATGATTTCAGGTATATAACATCCAGTCGTTTTTGTTTATATTTTATACAAAGCACAATCATTTCAACCAACGTATTCAGAAGGGATATAGTTAAGACTGTTGACAGGTCATTAAAGATTGCATTTGTTGGTTTTGATATTGATTTACTCATAGGGTCTTTGCGTTTGGAAATACACATATATTTTATTTTAAAAACCTGTTGTTAGCATGATACGATTTCTGTTCAACTCATATAAGTTATGATTGTATGATACAAACCCCTAAATGGAGGGATAGTGTTTGTTTTTCATATAATTAAGACATCAGATTTCAATCAATGCAATTGATGTCTGGAGCTTGTATGCCAGTAACTACTTATTGTCATATTTAAGTGATGTATCATTGTTATTTTACTTACTTTATTGTATTATCTATTCCGGCATTTGTCTTGGACTTCTTTTAAATTGAGTTTTATAGTGCTTGTTACTGTGTGTTTGTTTTTCTACGTTTGCTAAATGTATAAGAGAAGGGATTAGATCTCACTAGACATTGTAATCTGTTTTAATTTAGCTTATCTAAGTGCTGTGCAGTTTAGTATGCCGTCCATTTTCACTGATCTAGTACACATCTTTTACGGGCGATCTAAAGCCTGCTTACGGGTGCGGGATTTTTGCGCTGTTTTAAAGACCTATTGAAGTCATTTTGTTGTCATCTGCTCTTTGACATATTTCCCACGTCCCTTCTCAATTTTATTCAGTATAAACAAATATGTTAACATTATGTTTTGATTATATTTGTTTTATTTTAGTGCACGATTTGATTTGATAAAGACAAATTCCAGTCAGAAATGGCGGTACCATCGACACTCAGTTGTGATTGAATACGAACATAAGATACCTTCACCACTGAACATCCCGTTTAGAGTTCTCATTATTCTCTTTTATGTTATGTGTTATTTTCCTTTCTACTTACGCAATGAGTGTACAAAGGAAACCATTCAAGGTAGTATTTTATTCTTTTTAACATTTGTTTTCTTTCAATAACTAATCACATTTCATTCATTATCACGTAACTACTGTCTTATTAAATGGCTAAAACTTTTTGTGAAATTTTCAGATGTATCGGTTTTTATATATCGTTTTTCTTATAAAAACAAAACACAAATATACAAATGTAGCTGTTTTATTTAACTATAGACTCGTGTTTATTAGCTATTTCTGCAATGCTTTTCGCTTATGGTTTTGAATACCGGATTGGCTGGTATAGGATGCGGATTCATTTGTATCCACGAATAACTCAGGAATCGATGATTTTCAAATTTTAATGATATTGTTCCAACGCATACGTTACTTAATTGATTGATTTAAAAATTGTAAATCATTTAAAAATGTTCTCCAAGTTGAAGTATTTAATAGTGGTCGTCATGCAATGCAGGTTATACTCGCTGTTGACAATTTTTCATGTTAGCAAAACATGCATAGCAAAACCCGTATCGCATACCTGTCATGACGTCAAAACTCGAATGATGTCAACGTTTGATATATGACGTCTAGTTTTTGTATTTCCTGGCATAGGAAAAAAATTAGTTCCCACAAAAAAAAAAATGGCCCATCATTTCAACTTAAATCGATATTTTACAAAAATATATAACTTTACGGAAGATTTTTATATTAAAAGAATAATAAGAAGTAGCATATTTTCCTGACGATATTGGGATATCGGTATTTAGTCGGCTCTTAACATGTACTTGTGATTTGTAAGAAACCGGTATTTTTAAAAATAAACAAACAAATGTCGAAATGTTCAGGACTTAATGATGCAAGCATACGATTTTTATTACGTCTTACACTTTGAGAAGCAAAAAATATTTTACTACTTTATTAAAATATTGTGTAAAAACGTTAATTATGAGCTATGAAAGTCAAGTGGCTCGAGCATTTTTCTGAGGAAGTTTAAACAAAAATTCAAAGAAATATTTTTACAGTGGGTTAGCTTTCATTAGTCTTCACTATCCTATAGATAAACAACTTTTCGTTATATTTATAATTTAGAATCTTCATTGAAGGTAAAGCACGAACGCACAGTTAATTAATTATATTGATGTGTAATTTGTATACAAGAGTGACATTCCTTTGTATTATGTGGCGATTCGAAAAAAGTTATGCCAGTATTGTCTCCTAATTAACAGGCTCATTTTTGTTAATTAAGTAGAGGTTTCTGATATCATTTTGAATAATTACAAAATGTATCAATTCAATATATTTCAGTTTTTGTTATTGGTGTATCAAAAACATTGATATACGAATATTATTTCATAAATTTGGAACGTTCAAAATGATTACATACCAATGTAAAGAACCGTTCATCATTTCTGAAAACGACTATAAATAAAAGTAGAATTATTTATCTCCCCTTCATGATAGATTGATTCGGAAATTAACCCGAGTTATCTAATGTTAATCACAGAGAGGGACTAGCAAGCAATTTTTAATTGTATCTTATTCAACGTTAAAACAATTTTCACTATAACCAATGTTACTTTATACAAATATAACGACTTTGTTAGCTAAATCTACAAATTTTATTAGACATTATGAATTTTTATTACAATAGATTAATATGCTATAATAAGATGTAGAAATATCTGAAGGTTTATTGTTTATTTGGTCATAATTCTCGTGAAGTTTGTTTTCATTAACAGTTGGGTCAAACACAAATGCAAATTATTACGATTTTAATGTGACTAAAATAGATAGCAAATTTTTCAAACAATATTTTTCTTGCTGTTCACCTCGTCAGAAATTAAAATGTTCATAAATGATATAATTGCCAAATAAACAATTAACTTTAAACATTTCCATATCTTATGGTCCGAGTACACAGTTATCGTCCTTTGATTTTCGTTGTCGAATATAGTCCCTAGTGTGGACATTGTTTTATTTGCCCTTTTTAATACTCTCAAAAATGTATTTTTCATGTTGTATGCCTCAAAAAGCATGAAGGGGGATGAAATCATGTAAAAAAAATGTGGGTCATGCATTTGAAAATCAAGTAGTGATTTGGTCCAGCCAAAAAGGGTTAAAAATTAGCATGTCGGAAGCTGTCAAAAGATTTCAAGACCCCCTTAACACAAATTGTCCATATGTTGACTTAAAGCCGATGGAGTTTTCTATAATTTTGATAAAAAGTTACTGTGGTCTCGGACCTTATAATATTTATTTGATAAATATTAATTTTAGTTGAAATTATAAGACAGTACTTATTGTTAGTGGATGCATTGTAATACTAGTACATGGTATAAGACGTATTATGAGAATGTAATAAGGTTATAGATGACATTACGATATTAAGCAAATAAGGAAGTCTATAAAAAAAAACGAGTCAACAGGAAAGTCTTAATGTTTTTTTCTAGCTTATGATTTCGGACGATTTAAAAAAAAATATATATCGAATGAATCTGATTCTATTACAATATATCATAAACAGAATAATACATGGCAAAATCAGCTCTCGAGACTGATATTGGTTTCTCGTAGTGATACAGCACGTGATACAGATTTTGCAATGTATTATTCTATATTCGGGACTGATATTGGTTTCTCGTAGTGATACAGCATGCGATACAGATTTTGCCATGTATTATTCTATAAGTAATAATACATCAAAAGCACGAGTTGCTGTCCTAAATAAGCGAAGCATAGATACCAGGTAAAAATCGTGTACGTCAGATGTGCGTGTCTTTTTTAAAAGGCCGAAAAGATTATAGTCTATCTGTGAAAAGAACTATACAAGCTCTTTTTTTCATATCTTAATGATTGTCTAATAAATTTGGGGTAAAACAGTAAGTTTAAAAAAAAACACGATTGTTTTTTAGGCCATGGTATTGAAGAAATGTTACAGCGACAGCAAGAATTCGCTAGAATTATAATAGAGGAGGAAAAGGACGAGGGACTCATTTAGTAACATATAGAATAAGAATTTTTGAAAATTGTTTCTTTGTCTTAGTTGTTCATTTTTTTAATTTAGCATTATTAGTATGTTTTACATTATACTACGCCTTTGTACGTTATGATAAGTTATTAGATGATGTTATTATTGTACCTACATATTATTTATAGTTTTCAAGAGACATCCTCTCAGTATAATAAAGATTCAAGATACATTGACAAAAAATGTGGGCGAACGCAACTTAAAAACATATTTTTTGGGGAAGGGGGGGTCCGATATTTTCAGATTTTCAACAATGTATATTTGGGAGAATCTGTATGCTTAAGTGTTAAATAAAAGAAGAAACTAACAGTGTATTGGTGGAATTGGTGTTTACAGTAAGCATATAATATCCTAAAATGTATATATTTATTCACTATATTGGTATAAAAATTTCATTATTCTTAGCATAAAAACAACACAATTCAACGTATCAGAATCTTCGAATATTCTTTTACAAGGATAATTTGGCTTTTAAAAAAATGCATACTACATACATCCGCAAAAAGAACGGGAACAAGTAAATGTTTGAAAATGAAAATGTGTACATTCCAGGAAAAAACAAGAAAATGAAAATGTGTACATTCCAGGAAAAAAACACGAAAATGAAAATGTGTACATTCCAGGAAAAAAACACAATCTAACGCTTTTTATAACGGTTTCCATATTTTTCAATGTCCAACGAATGAATCTTTGTAAGGGAGAGTCTACCATGTTATGATTGTTCAAATACATTAAGATCATTTAAAAGTAAGATCGTTTTAATTTCAATTCTAACTCCTTATAACATTAGTGTTTTATTACTTTTTATAGATTATTTGATATTTGTATCCATGCATAGTTTAATCTGTTTTATTTAAATCTTTTATGTTGCATAATAAATTTTACCAATTTAGTTCTTATGTTATACATGTACACATATGTATACTTCCTTTAATATACGAACATTGTTGTTTACTTATGACAAGTGTGTGTCTGTTCAAAATTTATTCATACTGTGACTTTTTTCATCGATAAGAAAAGATATTACAATGGAAAGAATAATTAGTCAATTGGTTGTTATAGCTTGAGAAAAGAACACCAAACAACATGCAAACGCTTGAAAAGCTTAGATAACAACACCAATATTTAAAAAGGAAATATTAAATGTAAGTATCTATAAATATTTCGGATGACTGATATCCTTCTTCAGTATGCTATTGATGTAAAATGGATCATATCAATCTTTAGTTTATCATCGGGCCGGACCATGTGTTTTTTTACTATTTCAGATATGCATTACAAACATTTCAATAATAGAACAAAGTTTATTTCCCAAATAAAACAAAATAACTAAAGAACTGTCCATTAGACATATTAGATTTGAGTCGGCAGTAAAAGAAGGTCTTCAGAAATACGGTGAATCTGGTTACTGGCGTAGTAGTATTAACCATATGTGGATTCTAGAAATTTCTAAGGAAGTTCTGTTTAATTTTAAATCTTGATCTTTTTCTGAAGTATGTTCCATCAAAACTTAATTTTTCAACCGTGTATACCACCATTCTCCATGTGAAATGGACAAATCGTCTATTAAAATTAATGCACAATGTTTTTAACATAAAATTGGTAGTAAACGCTATAAATTTACTAATTTGGGACACCATACCGCATATGTTGTTATTATATATATATTAGTGAACAAAAAGGTATAACATGCTACCCAAAGGAACAAGTGATCGGTACATTGGATTTTCTTGACAGCATATTTGTTGATTTGGAGGTTGACATTTCAACAAATTGGCGGCATTCCTTTGGCTGATCTGTGCGCCTTTTCTTTTGGACCGCTTCCTTTTTCATATGAATAGGAGTTCTTAGGAAACTTGTCAAAAACGTCAAGATCAAATAAGCCAAGTCATTTCACATTCAGATGTATTGATGATGTTCTTTCCATTAACAATCCAAATTTTAAGATTGGGTTCCTTTAATATATCCCCAAGATCAAGACATTTAAGAACAACAGACACGGCTTCCTCTGCTTCATTTTTGGCTCACCTGGCCCGAAGGGCCAAGTGAGCTTTTCCCATCACTAGTCGTCCGTCGTCCGTCGTCCATCCACGTTTTACAAAAATCTTCTCCTCTGAAACTACTGGGCCAAATTAAACGAAACTT
Organism: Mytilus edulis; assembly: GCA_019925275.1. Taxonomy (NCBI): domain Eukaryota; kingdom Metazoa; phylum Mollusca; class Bivalvia; order Mytilida; family Mytilidae; genus Mytilus; species Mytilus edulis. The sequence goes on along the minus strand of CM034351.1, from coordinate 98,074,613 downwards.
GGCCACAATCATCATTGGGATATCTAGTTTAAAAACCCGGCCAACAAATCAAGATTGCTGCCATGGCTAAAAATAGAAAATAGGGGTAAAATGCAGTTTTTGGCTTATAACTCAAAAACCAACGCATTTAGAGCAAATCTGACGAGATAAAATTGTTTATCAGGTCAAGATCTATCTGCCCTGAAATTTCCAGATGAATTGGACAACCCGTTGTTGGGTTGTTGCCCCTGAATTGGCAATTTTAAGGAAATTTTGCTGTTTTTAGTTAGTATCTTGAATATTATTATAGAGAGAGATAAACTGTTAGCTGTAATAATGTTCAGCAAAGTAAGATCTACAAATAAGTCAACACGACCGAAATTATCATTTGACCCCTTAAGGCGTTATTGCCCTTTATAGTCAATTTTTAACCATTTTTTCGTAAATCTTGGTGATCTTTTACAAAAATCTTCTCCTCTGAAACCACTATGCCAAATTCATCCAAACTTGGCCACAATCATCATTGAGGTATCTGGTTTAAAAAATGTGTGGCGTGACCCGGCCAACCAACAAGATGGCAACCATGACTATAATAGTACATAGGGGTGAAATGTAGATTTTGGCTTATATCTCTGAAACCAAAGCATTTAGAGCAAATCTGACATGGGTAAAATTGTCTATTTGGTCAAGATCTATCTGCCTTGAAATTTTCAGACAAATCGGACAACCAGTTGTTGGGTTGCTGCCCCCGAATTAGTTATTTTAAGGAAATTTTGCAGATTTGTTTTGAATGTTATTATAGATAGAGATCAAGTGTTAACAGTAATAATGTTCAACAAAATAAGATCTACAAATAAGTCATCATAACTGAATTTGTCAATTGACCCCTTAAGGAGTTATTGCCCTTTATAGTCATTTTTTTACAATTTTCATAATTTTTTGTAAATTTTTAGAAAATATTTTCAACTGTAATTACTGGACCAAGTTTATTATAGATAGAGATAATTGTAGCAACAAGAATGTCCAGTAAAGAAAGATCTACAAACACATCACCATCACAAAACACAATTTTGTCATGAATTTATCTGTGTCCATTGTTTAGTATGCACAAATACCAAGGTGAGCGACACAGGCTCTTGAGAGCCTCTAGTTTGACTTATACCTCAAACTCGACATTACGGTCATCTCAGAACCAGAATCCATGACAAACGAGACTATTTTAATTAACTTAAAATTGTCAATTTTCCCAACCTTATTAGCAATACACCTACTACACCTGCATATTGGATGTACATTTCTCAACTTATTCTGTATTCAAGAACATGTGCAACTACTCAGACTTTGTAAAACGTTACTAGAGACTTACGTTTTTTTTATCATCTTAATAACGTGCTATAGTTTTCTTTTATTTAAATTTGTCTTTATGAATATCATTTTTCATTTTTCGTCTTCAATGCTCTCCAATTTTATACCTGTTTGGCTTTTTAACAATTTTGATCTGAGCGTCACTGATGAGTTTTGTGCAAACGAAATGCGCATCTTGCGTATCAAACTATAGGAATGGTATCTTTCCTAATCATTTACACCACTGGGTCGACTTTCCGTCCCCGAGGGTATCACTGTTTGCAAAATTATGAATTTATCGAAATACTAATGATTTTCTTATCCCAGGCATATATTACCTTAGCCGTATATGGCACAACCTTTTGGAATTTCATCAATGCTCTTTAAATTTATACCTGTGTGGCTTGTAATCAATTTTGATCTAAGCGTCACTGATGAGTCTTATGCATACTAAACTCGCGTCTGGAGTATCAAATTATAAGCCTAATATCTTTTGATAACAATTTCCCATTAATTCTGTTGTTGGTGGTATCTATTTGACGTTGCTCTGTACTTATGCATCCCGTCATTATGTCATTGTTCTATGATAGTTCTTGTATTCTTATTTTTCATTTTTGCTGATATGTTTTGTATATATGTATTGTTGTTTCTTTAATACATATGACGTATACGTAAATCTATACCTATACACCCAATAATTGTGTTCTTGTGACAATGCAAATGTTTATTTTTATAGTGATCACGATAATAATACAATATTGACTGCTGAATCCCTATTTTGACACTTATACCTATTAATAATTATGTCTGTTTGTTTTGTTTACATTTCGTTGTCAATATAAAGGAATTTTATGGGACACTCATACAAGTGTTAGATTTAGCTTGCTATATATAAAACCAGGGTTAATCCACCTGTTTCTACATGAGAAAATATCTGTACCAAATGAGGAATATGACAGTTGTTTGATTTATTTGTGCTTTTGATTTGCCATTTGATAAGATTTTTTCTGAATGTAAAAGTTTGAAAACGTATACGTAGTATATATTATCTAACACATAAAAGCACATATCAATTAATCCAGACGTTCAATGAAAGGTTATGACCAATAAATAACCATATACTGAGATCTTTTACAACAATGCCATGATTTTTTTAAACAATGGACCCAGAAAAGTAAAATGGTCAAAGAATTTAAAAAAACAGGTTTCATCATTTCCTGCAGTATCAAGTTTCAGGTGGTTTTAGAAGTCGAGTGATTTTCAATTCCAATACAATCTTAGAAAACAAGTACTGTATTCAAAATGCCTTACCAGGGTCTGTTTGATATAATTTACAAGAGAGGTGAAAGATACCAGAGAGATCTTCAAACTTATAAGTCGGCATCAAACTGGCAACCTAATTGTAACAGAAGAAAAAAACAACAAGTAAACAATAGTTCAAACACACACAAACACTCAACACTAAAGACTGAGAGCCCCATAAAAAATACGGGGTGATCTCAGATGCTCCGGAAAGGTTAGTAGATTTTCTAAGTATATAGTTATATGGTAAAGAATACTGTTATAATTATACTTGTATAAATAGATGTGTACATTCCAAATCAGTTTTTTTTTTTTTTTTTTATATAAAAGAAGTATTGAATCCATTAATTGTAAGCCTCGGTATATAAAAAACTGACCAATAGATGGACACACTCCAATCATATCATAAAAGCAACATCGAATGCACACACACAAAAAATATTCTCGCACATTTAAAAAAAATAAAACACTCCCAAACCTTTAGTGATGAGTAAATAGACTTTTTGACAGTACATTTGAGAACAGATTTGAGTCGTAGTTACTTTTTAAACACGAGAACACTAAACATATTTAAGTAGTAAACAACAATTTGGTTAAACTCTAAAAATTAAATCTATGAAAAAAAAAACAATCTGATAATGTTTTCAACTATTCACCTCCTTCGTGCAGCATATACATTAATTAAGTCATATAAGTTACAAACGTTTAAAAAAAATAATTGGTTTCTCTAAAATTTCAACGATACACATAGTGTGTGTCCTCTTTAACGTTAGTACACTGAATATGATAATCTCTCAAGGTTAAATTATTTTGAATTTTTCCATTAATATCAGTCTTTTGCATAAACCTCAAATGCAAATACTTCTTTTTTTCAAATCTGAACGAAAAAAATCGTTAATTGTATCTTTTTTTTTATATCAAACTAAATTCAATTTCAAATATATATGGCTTTGGTGTAAACTTTGTTTTAAGTTTACAGTGGTCACGAAATTATTCAAATCTTGAACACTTCCAAGTATTTTAGAAAATGTTCTTTTAATCACTATTTCATTGATTTCTTTGTATTCTGTATTCCACAAATAAACAGGACAATATGTAACCTGTCGTTCACATATATCATGTGTTAACAAAGAATATTCTTGGTCCGCATTACTTAATTTTCAATTCTTTTTTGGCAAAATTAGAAGGTTGAAAGATATATTATCTGAAAGAATTCAAAAGACTAGTTTTCTTTTAACCTCGTTGCATTTCACTTCAACATGACTGTAATTTGTTGCAATATCAACTATAACATGTGTAGGTTCCATATTTGTTCCGATAACATGATCATAGCTGTTTTCCTCTTCACCTGCGATCCAAATACTGCGCATATTGTCATAGTTGCTTTCTGTTGGATTGTGGGTCTAACTTAGTTGGCGATGATCCATGTGGTCGTATGTATCGTCTGACGTGCTTTGTTCACGTTTAACGCTCGGCTTGTTTGCTTGTGCATACACTACTTCTTTTCCGACAGTTGTCATTGGTTCGTTAGAACGTGTTAATTGTGTGCTTTTACTTCTAAATAGATAAAGGTTTACAGATTACGAAACGGTATTGTTAGTATGCATTTAATATGAATTTATTATAATTTTGTAAAAAGTCACATATCAAAAAAGAGTAAAGCCCATGCTGCATAGTGTATATATATAGCTATAATGTCTCAGAAATAGCAAATGTAAGACAATTCTAACAAGAAAACTAACTGCCCTTTTAAAACACTTGTAAATGCTGTTTAATTTGATACACATAATTGTCTCACAAAAATTATTGGTATGTTGACCCGTTTATAGTATGACAAATAACTGGTTTTGAACTGAAAACTGTAACTTAAATTTTGTAAATATAAATATCGATTAAATAAAAAAATAAACAAACATGAAAAAAGTAAAACGACAGTACCTTTTACAAAACACAACCGTTAGCTTTATAACGAGGACTACCAGGATTACTGCAGCTATAATTGCGATGATATCCTTTGCTGCAAAAAGTACAAATTGTTTTTAAAAATAATTCCTAAGCATTATTTTTTAAATGAAAAATGTATTCATTTTCTTTTTCGTCAGAACCACCTTATTTTATGCAACTATATTTTTTTGTGATCACTGTTCTCTAACTCCTTTGTGTGCACACTTACACACACACATATCCACTTTTTTGGAAAAATTTATTATCTTGTTTTATCCCCTTAAAAATCCCTTAAAGTTCGATCATGCTCTGATGAACTTCCGTTTGCTGTGGAGTATTGATAATTTGGTGCGCATGCTTGAGCTGTCTAAACCGACTATTAACTATAAACAGATAGAACAAACTTATTTGCAGATATCAGTTTAAAATGTTGAATTTAGCTAAATATGAACTAGCTAATAAGGATTATATTATAGAGTAATTCAAACAAATCATTCATTCAGAATTCGAAATTCAGGATATTCAGGACAGTATAGTATAAGCTCTCGAACGAGTACAATATGATGTAATGATCGGGACAATATTTTTGAATATTTGTACAACATAAAATATCTTAAATTACTCCCACCTGAAACAAAAGATGCTGGCGTATTCCCAAATTAGTGATAATGAAAATTACACTTCAAAATACTAACAGCATACAAACAAATAAGTTATAGTTTTGTTTTTATCATGAACTTTTAGATACTGGATAAAGGACTTGTCATACTGGATAATGTAAGTCACATATTTCATATCATGTTAATTCACAGTAGCCATCCACCAAAATATTTTTAAAAGTTTTCTTTTTTTTTTTTATTTATAAGACATTTTTATGATGTAAAGTTCTGTTAAGACGGTTGTCCCTGAAATAGCAACACTGTTTGTTTTTTTGTTTGTGATCAATTTTGATTAGATAAGTTATTTGTAGTTGCTGGCTTTTATATTTTTTCATTTCGGACCCTTTGATAGCTTGATTCACGGTTTGCTCATTGTCGAAGGCCTTCAACATAGACGTTCTTTTGGTTTGGTCATAGTGACATGAGTGAATCATTAGACGATTTGCACTCATACTGTCATAGCCATATCTCTATGTGTTTTTATATTTAATATATATTTCTTATTATATCATCTAAACAGACGGACGTAAAATTCGACGTTATCTAAATAGTTTTTGTCTATGGAAAACTCAAGACAATGGCAGAGTAATCTGAAAATATATTATGAAAAAGAATCTGACACAAGTTAGAAAAACTAAGTAGCATCAAACCATTCATGTATTTCGGTTGGTAAATATACTCGTGATTGCTCTCCTAAAACAAAAGAATTATATATTTAGATAAATCCTTATAGGATATTGAAAGAAAAAAGAAATGTGTTCAAACATAAATTTCGTCATATAATGATAAATGACTATGATACTGTTCATTTGTATCTCGAAGTTTTGTAATAAAGTCGCTAAAATATCAAATTATTTGAATATTAACTCGAAATTCTGATAAACTATAAACTAATAATATGACATACTGCTTCCTCTACCAACAAAAACGAACCGCCACGAAATAAAACAGTAATGGTGAAAGTGACTTTAACACTTATAAAAAAAAATTAGTCCAATGAGAACGTAGACGCTAAATATAAGGTCTCGAATTTGGAAAGTATAATACTTCTTATTCTTTCTTATGTATAAGCTGCCTATCTTAGGCACACCCCTTAAAGGGTAATAGGAAATATTTACATAAATGGGTATTTTTTGGCTTTTAAAAGTAAATTAAGATATTGGTTAAATTAAAAACGAAAAAAAAATGGTCCATTAGACGTGCTCTGTACAGATAGTGACAAGGTTAAAAAAAATACAATTGGGATTGGCAATATATTCAGAGAGGATTCGAAAATGTTCATGTTTGGAAATTAAATCTAAAACCATCTTATCTAACATATGTAATGTAGATACTTATCTGCATTTATTAACTATCGATAGCACATAGGTTTGTTGTTATATTAGGGATTTTACAATAATATTTAAATTATGTTAGCATAACAATAAGTCACCTTAACAAAGTTAAGAGTTTAAAGTTCTTTGTATGACAGCACGGACTGGTCATTCGCCGTAAAAGTTAACATTGAAATACATTTTCATAGCTTGACCATTCGAAGCTCAGTCTTAGTGCAGTGAAGTGTGTACGATAAATATGTATTTTATAACAAAAGTCTCTCGTCAATGACTCAATATTCATCTTCTGTGTTTTGCAGATCGCCTTCGTGGTATTTGATGCTTTCGTGGTATTTATTTGTTATATTGCTGTCTTATTGACATATAGTTGATCACAAATACCATATTATTGAGACCATATTAAAGAACAAGATAGATTCATTCGACCCTCTGTAATTTACATTTTTGTAAACGTTTAGAAAGTTCATTGATCGATTTATGTTCCTTTTTTTTTTTGTTCAATTAAAAATATCATACCATTTTCAACAGTTTCCAAATTATTCATTTACAGTCTCAGTAGTTGTTAGTAGCCTGAATCAGTAGTTTATCTGATGCATTAAAAATGTCTGCATTGGTCTTTACAAAACATGTGAGTTATATTCAACTAACAAACTTGAAATGAAAGCTTCTTGAATTGTATAAGGCAGCAACCATTTGATTTTCTGGGGGGCTATGGTTTTTTTTCTGTACAAACTTTTTTTTTCGCCTGCGGCGAAAAACAATCTATTTTTTTCAAGACAAGTCGAAAACAATTTTTTTTCTTTCAATTTTAACATAACATATAGTGGCAGCTGGGTGAAACAAACAATTTGTTTTCTCAGAATCAAAAACAAATTATTTTTTCTCAAAAAACTGGAAACAAACTTTTTTTTCCAAAAAAAACCATAGCCCCCCCCCCCCCCCCCCCCCCCTGAAAATCAAATGGTTGCTGCCTAAGTATAATATTTGAAAAGTTGATTCTAGCTGCTCCACATTTAGGGGGCCTCGGTGGCCGATTGGTCTAAGAAGTTACTAATGTAATCAATAGCCAGTCAACACTCGACTCCAATCTTTATTGACTAGGATTGTCATTTTTCCTATCGAAGCTTTGTCTACCAATAAAAACTGACTGCAATGAAATAGTCTAAATGCGGTGCTTAAAAGTAGCGTTAAAACACCAAAAATCAAATCAAAAATCAAATTTTAAAATGTATAAGTATTTCATATAAAAGGTTGATGCTAGCTGTTGTTCATTGTTCTACTTGTAGTTTATTTCAATCGCTATTCTTACTTTTTTGATAAACTGATAGAAAACGTCTACCAACTCCACAAAAAGCAAATGGATCTCCAGCACATGTTGTCACATTCGTATCACACGGAATCGCAATAGATATTACCAATGTTATTTCAACTGATCGGGCGGAGCTTATGTTTTAATTTGCATAAGGACAGTCTATTTGAAGATGTGTGTAATAAGGATGATTGTCGTTATAAATATTATTGAATTCTAATCACCTATCAGTGTCACCGTACGCATATACAAAAGAAGTGAGTGTATGATATGGGACGAATAACTAGACACTTCATTGATTAGTTTATCCAAAAACTCCTGTCTTTAGATGGACTGGTCTTAAATAAGCAAACATCTTAAATCCCGCCCAGTCAAGTGAAATAAATCTAGTAATACATCTGTTAGAGGTGAATTATGAAGACATACACAAATTGTGTTCTAAAACAAAATACATTTTGTATTTGATATTTGATATTATTATATTTTATTCATATAAGAATTATGCATATCGTTTTTTTTTTTTTTTTTGGTTTAACTTAATTGCTTACAAAAGATATTTATCGTATGGGGTTTCCAAGATTATATCTCTTAAACATTTATTGTAACTCCCCTGTGTCCAGTACTTACTTCCTTGTCACAACGAAAGCGCCACCAACAATTGGTTATATATGGATTATTCACCTTTTTGCGGAAATATATATAATAATTATGGTGTTATGCATTTTTAGGTACTGTACACTTAGATAACTCCGTGAATCACACAAGGTTCAATCAGATTTAATCCACCATTTTTCTACATAAGAAAATGCCTGTGCTAAGTCAGAAATATGACATTGGTTATCCATTCGTTTGATGTGTTTAAGCTTTAGATTATGGCATTTGATTAGGGACTTTCCTTTTTAAATTTCCCTCGGCGTTCAGTATTTTTTGAGATTTTACCTTTTCCATCGCGGTAAAACGGTTGAATATTAAAACAATTCCAAACAATTGTCTAGAATGTTTGACTTGGCTTGTATTATGCTTAATTACGGTAGTTCATGGGTATAGAAAAAAAATGACACTATTTCTTATACTTTGTGACATTTAACTTTGAAGTATTGTAAATGAAAAAATGCAAAAAAAATGGGGGTCACCGGCCAACTTAGACATATTTTGACCTCTGAAAATGAGTGCAAATAGGTTAATAGGGAAAATGGACAAAAAAACAATTTGATTGAATTTTCAAAGCAAAATAAATGACAGAAGTTGCTCATTTTTTCATATTGTATAGCTTAATGTCTCTATTTTATAAAATTGAAATAAAATTTGGGGGTCACCGCCATCCAAGAGATTTTTTTTACCTCTAAAAATGAGTGCAAATAGGCTAAATATAGGGAAAACAGGCATAAAATATCTTTGATTGAATTTTCAGTGCAAAATAAATGACAGAAGTTGCTCATTATTTCATACTGTAAAGTTTGATGTCTTTCTTTTATAAAATTGAAATAAAATTTGGGGGTCACCGCCATCCAAGAGATTTTTTTTACCTCTAAAAATGAGTGCAAATAGGCTAAATATAGGGAAAACAGGCATAAAATATCTTTGATTGAATTTTCAGTGCAAAATAAATGACAGAAGTTGCTCATTATTTCATACTGTAAAGTTTGATGTCTTTCTTTTATAAAATTGAAATAAAATTTGGGGGTCACCGGCCATCCAAGAGATTGTTTGACCTCTGAAAATGAGTGCAAATAGGCTAAATACAGGGAAAACAGGCATAAAAATTCTTTGATTGAATTTTCAGAGCAAAATAAATGACAGACGTTGCTCATGTTTTCATACTGTAAAGCTTAATGTCTCTATTTTATTAAAGTAAAATAAATTTTGCGGGTCACCAGCCATCCAAGAGATTTTTTTGAGCAAAATAACAGTTGTTGTTTATTGTTCAAAGAGGGTTGACCTCTGGGGTTGTATAATGCTGCGCCCTGCGGAGCATCTGGTTATTATTGTGCTTAAACCATATTTGTTACAACAAAATGAATGAAAAGTGTGAGCTGACAGTCTGCTAAGTTTTTATCCATAAGTCTCATTCTGACTTTCTATCTGAAAGGTTTTGATGTGTCAATATTTGTGTTTCAATATAAAAGGAAGATGTGGTATGATAATTGATTGTTAATGAGGCAACGCGATAGACCAAATGACACAGAAGTTAACAGCTACAGGTCTAAAGCCTTTATCGCATAGTTAGCTGTAAAAGGCCCTTCAATGACTAATGAAAAACAATTCAAATGAGAAAACTGAAGGCATATTAATGTACAAAATGATGGGGAAAAAAATATGTGACACAACAAAAGACAACCACTGTCTGAACAACAGGTTCATGACTTGGGACATGCACATACATAATGTTGTGGGGCTAATGTTTGGAGGTGACAACCTTTCCCCTTAACCTGGGACAGTGGTGTAAATTGGTACAACATATGGGTTTTATTAATTTGTATTATTCATTTGTGAACTCTAAATCTAGCGAAAAGTAGATTATCACAGATAAATTTGCAGAATGAGTTGTATAATAGTGGACCTGTCTTACAACTTTATGGAGCAAGAAATGTGATGAGGTTTGTATGAACATAACATCTGTCATAAAATTAAAGATTTCAGTATATTCGCATTTTACAATATTTTTTGTAACTGCTGTATTTCATATGTTATTTTTCTTTTCTACTTTAGGATAGTAAGTGGTTCAAATATACATGTATGTCTCTTGAGACTAAAATTACATGCAATAGAAATCAGCCCCCAAAAAAGCAAGTTTTAATAACTTCAGCTGTAGTTATGCATTTTTAAATGTAAAGACAATGTACATGTATGTGCTAGGGGCCTATATTGACCCTGAATTATTTCAAGTGTTTTTGGCCTAAGACTTTTTAATACATAACGTACTATTAAATCATTACATGTCATATACTATGCCATTTGTAAATTCCTTTCTATTTAAAGTACATTTTAAACATATGGGAGGATTCAGAGGCAGCCCTGGGAAAAATTTATTTAATAATATAGGGAATCACCTGAGCAGATCCCCTTTTAGGCAGTTAGTGGGCCCCCACTTACGAAAAATTCTGGATCCGCCACTGGGATTATTTATACAACAAAAACATTCAGTAGGTTTTAAATTGCAGGAAAATATCACCTCTTCATACAAGCCCCCCCCCCCTCCCCCTTTTCATTCAAAAACCTACTAAACATGCTAAAAGCCACATATTCATACATTTTTATAATTTTGACTTTGAATAATTATTATACATTCTACATGTCTGATACATGTACATCAAATTAGTCTTTAAAAACATTTTGTCTATAATATATATCTTATAATTGCCATGAAACTTGGTCCCTAGGCTTAAAATTTAGTAAGCTCTGGTCAAACAAAGTTGGTTAAGATCGGTTAGTTCCTACTATCCATATATAGGAACATAGTTAATTTATTATCCTTTGATTTTATCTTTATTTACAAAATAAAGACTCTTGTGTGAACATTACCTTGCGATCCACATTAAAATCAATTATATAATCTTTTTTATAAATTTGATTACATATCTTGAAATTTTTTTCTTACACCTTTGAAAAATATGCCTTAAAGAGGAGTTGAAATTATACTGTAACTTTTGGTAATGAATGGACCAGCTGAAAAAGGTTAAAAAATGTCTGAAGCCATCAAGAGAATATGACACCCACTTAGCGCAGGTGTAATTTTTAAAAGTTTCATTTAATGTCTTTAAAATATTAAAGAAATGCACTTAGAAATAACTGTGTAGAGACCTTTTAAATTTAGAAAAAAATCATTTTATGACAAGACCGCTTTTCCTGATTAGGTAGTAAAAGTTTAGTTTTTCTCTCATGAAGGTTCTGTAGGATCAAATACAGGGGTCGAATTTAAGCTTTTTTGTGTACTGGCCAGTCAGACCACTGGACTTAAAATCTACTGGTCCGGCTTAAAATTTACTGGTTCTGCAAAAATGACATTCATTTGATATCCACTAAAAGATATGACGAATGTTTAGTTTTATTTTTTTTCTCAGCTGCTTTCCTCTTCTTTTTTTCAGTAGATTTTTGTGCTGTTCTGTTTGTTCATGAGCAAGTACAAAATCTTTTTAAAATTTTAAGATCCCGTTACAAAAATACATTTCTCATCTAGGTTTGTCACTGCAAATTGTTCACATGTTTTACAATGCATTACATTACAATCGACTTTACAATTTAACCATTTGAGATCTTTTTCCCAGGATATTTAGTATTTACGTTTTTTTTGTCAGTTTGATAAATCTTCCTTTTGAATGTCGCTTAATTAATTAATTTGTTTTGCCCTGCGTTTTAACGCCATTAAAAAATTTCCACATTTTGTGTTGTTGTGTAGTGTGCTCATTTGAGATATTAATTAAATACTTTTAAAATAGTACCGCCAGTACCCTAAAAATAATTTTTAATGTTTATGTTTTTGTAAACAAACAAATAGAGATAGAGATGCAATCAGTGATTAACGAAAAATTTCTACTGGACCACCAGCTGACAAAATCTACTGGTCTACTGGTCTACTTGTCCCACACAAATTCTACTGGTCTCGTACCACCGGAACAGCGTCAATTTCGACCCCTGATCAAATATAATATAGGAGGGTAAGGAAAAGTTTTAAAGAATAGAGAATAATGCATGTAATGTTCACAATACATTTGTAAATAAAGAAAATAGACATACATGTAACAATGAAGAAAAACAGGTTGTTAAATTATAAGAAGTACAGAAAAATGGGGGAAAAAATAATAAATAGAGATAAATGGTATAAAGAATTAGATAGGAATGAAATGGTTTAACCTTGCCACATTATTTATGTATGTGTCTGTCCCAAGTCAGGAGCCTGTAATTCAGTGGTTGTCATTTGTTTATGTGTTACATATTTGTTTTTCATTATTTTTTTTATACAAATAAGGCCGTTTGTTTTCTTGTTTGATTTGTTGTACATCATGTACATTGTCATATCTGGGCCTTTCATTGGTGACTATATATGCGGTATGGGCTTTGCTCATTGTTGAAGGACGTACGGTGACCTATAGCTGTTTATGTCTGTGCCAGTTTGGTCTCTTTTGGATACATTGAAGTTGTCTAATTGGCAATCATACCACATCTTTTTTATATAGATGCGTTTTGTTCTAACATGTCTAAATTTTAAGTGTGGATGCTTAACCAAAAATGTTATAACTGGAATCCGGGCAAAATCAACTGCATTCACATTCGAATACTCCAGGTTTACAACCAAAAAATTATATTTGCATATACATGTGATTATATAAACCCCCTACTTTCATGAATCATGACCTTTTCTCCCAAAAACCTAAATAGTCTGAACCCTATTCAGATGACATATTTCTCAGGTCCACAAATTTTCAAATATATTACATGATAAAAGTACCATGAGCTATGCCTATGGTTACATTTTATAATTAATTTTCAGCCTGAAAAGGGGGGGGGGGGGGGGGGGGTCATTGTTTTGTTGTTCGACACAGATATTGTTTTGAAATTATTTACGCTTACATGTTATTTTTCAGTGGTCGTGAATCGTTCTTTGAACATGTATATTCAATTCATTAGTACTTACTTGTCAGTTTAAATTTCCCCCTTTTCATGATTCGTTTACATGATCTTTCGCATGTTTGTCGGACCTTTTCTAGTGTAAGACAAGGGTGAAACTGCTTCATAAGCTACCAAAATGAAGATCTTTATCTATAATTTCGATCTGCATTACAGTATTCATGAAAAGCAGTTCACATGTTCGATAAATATGAGTTATTCTCTGTTCTTTCTTCTCCTTCGTCAAAAACATGCTCCATATTTGTTTTTAGAACGGAAGTATTTTTCAACAAAGAAAATTGTAACATTAAGTTTTAAAATTGCATTTAAAAGTTATTCAACTATTGCTCAATGCATTTGAATAAAAAAGATTATTTAAATGATCATATTTTACTGTTATGGAAAATTACGACAATGTACATCACTTACGATATCAATGCGCAACTTTATGCGCAGACGGCGCGAAAATTTAAACCCCCGTATAAAGGTAGATATTTGGTATACCGCCATCTTGGATTGTACAATCACAGTTCAAAATCGGTATAGTTATTTGCCCAAATCTGCAAATTTTGAGACAGATTTGTAATTTAATGATAAGACTGTTTATTTATATATGGAAAACTTGATGATCTATTGTTTTATCAAATATATATACACAAATATCATTTTGTTTTGTATAAAGAATATATTTTTTTCCAAATGATCCATTTAAGGGGAGATAACTCTTTAAGTAAAAAATTTATACTGGACTAATTGGGAATTTTTTTATTTTTACTTGTAGCAATAAAACAAGTTCGGTGACCCCCCTTTTTTTTTATTTCCTTAAATTATGTAATAAAACCTATCTTCTCATAATTTATTTCAAAATTCTATCGGATAGAACTTTTTTTATGCACACAAATGTGTTTTTTCATGAACAATCTCACCAAATTTAGGCAATTTTCAACGCCTCGTAGCTTGAAAAATAGCACGGTGACCCATACTTTTTATTATATATTTGAAAAAAAACATAGTAAAATCTTCATTTTGCCAAATTATAAGAAAATTCTGGCAAAAAGTATATACTTATGATCTACCTTAAATATGAAAGTGAACGGAAACTCGTCAGATGTAAATGTAAAATAAATATGATAAAGAATGAAACGATGCATTTGTCAGAGAGACAACATCCCGACCAAAGAAAAACCCATAGCCGCTAGTGGGTGTGCAACACAACGAGAAAAATCAGGCCCTGAAATAATAATGTGTACTAATTCTGCGAAATTAACACCACACAAAATTCCGAAACACAACTAAAGTTTTTCTTATATGTACAGATGCATTGAGTTATAAGAAAATATCGATTTAACTTACATATGTTTTACAACCTTAAAGTACTGGTATGAACAGAAATTCAAAAAAAATATAATCATTTAAATAATTTCAAAGTTTGATATCAAATGTCTATTTAACAGTACATTGTATAATATAATTTCAAAATCCCCTTTTTCTGCACATCTATGGGTAATCCTACGAAAACTAAGTGCATGGAATGTTGTTTTATTGGGTTTTATTTGTTGTTTGATACCCACCTTCTTAAATGTGTTTCCTCAACCACAAAAGTTTTATGAATTGAGCGATAAGAACAACATTCTCCGGCCTAGGGTTATATCCGTTCCGTTCCATAATACGTATCAATACAATACACTCATACATATACATGTAGTATTGCAGAACAGGTATGGAACGGATATTAACTATACGCCGGAGATTGGTAATACAAATGAATTAAAGATAGAAATGACAAATAACTAAACAAATCATTAATCTATTGTTATTAATACATTTTTTATTTATTACTTGCAATCCAAAACGTTGATAAATGTTGTAATGCATCATACATTCTTTAAGCTGTTCTCCTTCTGTAACTTGTTTTTCATGACCATCAAAGATCATTCGATCTCTAAATTTGAAGCATCCTGCACGTACACATGCAATATCATATTAAGATAATTTTAAATAAATGTTTTCATTGAACTGTCGATATGAACATACAAAAACAATTTGGCCAAACCTTTTTTCTAGAAATCATTGAGTCTTGCATACTCGGCATTTTGCATCTTGATTTATATTCCATTCCCTACTGCATCTTTACAGTTTACTATTTACTGAAAAGTTCACAGAAATACAATATATGCACGCCAGCAGATGGTAAATTAACAAGATGGCAACAATTGACATGCCGACGTTATTACTGCAAAATATCAGAGCTGACCGAATTGTCGTCAATATCAAACTATTGATACTGACAGTATATTATAAGCTCTCAATCGAGTACAATATGATGTAATGATCGGGACAATATTTTTGAATATTTGTACAACATAAAATATCTTAAATTACTTCCACCTGAAACAAAAGATGCTGGCGTATTCCCAAGTAAGTGATAATGAAAATTACACTTCAAAATACAAACAGCATACAAATAAATAAGTAAGTTTCGTTTTTATTATGAACTTTTAGATATTGGGTAAAGGACTTGTCATACTGGATACTGTAAGTCACATATTTTATATCATGTTAATTCACAGTAGCCATCCACCAAAATATTTTTAAAAGTTTTCTTTTTTTTTTTTATTTATAAGACATTTTTATGATGTAAAGTTCTGTTAAGACGGTTGTCCCTGAAATAGCAACAATGTTTTTTTTTTTTTTTGTGATCAATGTAGATTAGCTAAGTTATTTGAAGTTGCTGGCTTTTATATTTTTTCATTTCGGACCCTTTGATAGCTTGATTCACGGTTTGCTCATTGTCGAAGGCCTTCAACATAGACGTTCTTTTGGTTTGGTCATAGTGGCATGCGTGAATCATTAGATGATTTGCACTCATACTGTCATAGCCATATCTCTTTTGTTTTTATATTTTATATATATTTCTTATTATATCATCTAAACAGACGGACGCAAAATTCGACGTTATCTAAATAGTTTTTGTCTATGTAAAACTCAAGACAATGGCAGAGTAATCTGAAAATATGTTATGAAAAAGAATCTGACACAAGTTAGAAAAACTAAGTAGCATCAAACCATTCATGTATTTCGGTTGGTACATATACTCGTGATTGCTCTCCTAAAACAAAAGAATTATATATTTAGAAAAATCCTTATAGGATATTGAAAGAAAGAAGATATGTGTTCAAACATAAATTTCGTCATATAATGATAAATGACTATGATACTGTTCATTTGTATCTCGAAGTTTTGTAATAAAGTCGCTAAAATATCAAATTATTTGAATATTAACTCGAAATTCTGATAAACTATAAACTTATAATATGACATACTGCTTCCCTACCAGCAAAAACGAACCGCCACGAAATAAAACATTAATGGTGAAAGTGGCTTTAACACTAATAAAAAAAAATTAATCCAATGAGAACGTAGACGCTAAATATAAGGTCTCGAATTTGGAAAGTATAATACTTCTTATTCTTTCTTATGTATAAGCTGCCTATCTTAGGCACACCCCTTAAAGGGTAATAGGGAATATTTACATAAATGGGTAAATCGTGGATTTTTTGGCTTTTAAAAGTAAATTAAGATATGGGTTAAATTAAAAACGAAAAAAAAATGGTCCAGTAGACGTGCTCTGTACAGATAGTGACAAGGTTAAAAAAAAAAAATACAATTGGGATTGGCAATATATTAAGAGAGGATTCGAAAATGTACATGTTTGGAAATTAAATCTAAAAACATCTTATCTAACATATGTAATGTAGATACTTATCTGCATTTATTAACTATCGATAGCACATAGGTTTGTTAGGAATTTTACAATAATATTTAAATTATGTTAGCATAACAATAAGTCACCTTAACAAAGTTAAGAGTTTAAAGTTCTTTATATGACAGCACGGACTGGTCATTCGCGGTAAAAGTTAACATTGAAATACATTTTCATAGCTTGACCATTCAAAGCTCAGTTTTAGTGCAGTGAAGTGTGTACGATAGATATGTATTTTATAACAAAAGTCTCTCGTCAATGACTCAATATTCATCTTCTGTGTTTTGCAGATCGCAGAACACTGAAAAGTCAAGCAGAAGTGCCATAATGTTTTGGTTAATGTTGAAGAGTTATTCCCATTTTTTGCAGCCTATGATACTTGTGAACAGAACTTTGAGGGGAAGGAAAATACTTCGTACGAGTTTCCCTTAAAGTTGGACAGAATGTTAAGACGTACGTTAGATCTTCGTCCTCCCTATGACACAGCAGACATGTTGCATTTATCTTGTATTGGCTAAATTTGTACTTTTCGGCCTGTACCAAGTATGTACCAGTGAGTATACGAGCTTTGGTCATGCATTTCCGTGCATCTAATAAGATTTGGGAAGCGTATTCCCAGACTTGATGATCTAATATATTTTTAAAATGGTTGTGTTGAGGAATTTTAATGAAGATTTTGAATCTGCTGTTTCTTGTAGTTCAAAAATCCAGTATTTATTGATTGTGGATCTCCGGGTTTTTTCCATACAACTTTTGAAAGCAGTTTTCTATTGTGGTCAAGAATGTTTGGCAGATTGTATTGTTGTAGCAGTAAGATTGATTGATGAAACAAGCTTTTAGGATTTTTGAAATTGACGGATTTGTCTTTCAAGAATTTTCTTTAATTTAGAGTTGTCACATGACAGAATTGCATGTAAGCGAGTCAGTTTCTTTCTGTGGATTTCTCCTTCTTCAGGCAGGACACCAAGTAGTAGAAAAAATGGCAGGAATAGCCGTTCTGTTAGAGAAAGATTGCATGGATCTGAGAGATTTTTTGTGAAACTTTTCCAATAGTTACATTCGAGCTTTGGTAAGAGTGAGGACTTCCGAGCCATAAAAGAGTCTAGGCAATACATAGCTTTTGTATATTGTAACGGATATGTTTTTTTATTTGGTTCCATGTAGATCTGAGTTCATTAGAGCATACTTGGTTCTTCTTGCAGATTAAATTAGTTCCTATATGTTAATATCACATTCTTTTCTAGGGGTTCGTTTTATACCTAGATGTACAGTTTCTTCTGAAGCAGAGATAACTCTTCCTGACATGTTCCAGGAGTATGGTTCGGGAGTTCTTGATGATTTATATTGGATGATTTTGGATTTAGTTCGATAAATAGTATACTGATGTTGTTTTGCATATCTTTGTAAAATGATAAGCATCACCTATAGCTCTTCTGGGTTTGAGCTCAGTAGTGCTACATCATCAGCACAGTCACGTTGGTGCTCTACAGTATATTGTGCCTAATATAAAGCCTATGGAGTTTTCTGCCAGTTCTTTGAGAAGATCCTCATCAAATATTTTATATAGATGGTTTAATAGAAATCCACCTTGTTTAACTCCCTGTTGAATATTAAAGCTGTCACTGAATTCTCCCTGGCATTCAACTTTGAAGGTAAGTCCGCTATAGAGGTCTTTGATTAGTAACCAAATATCTGGGTGAGTTCACCAGGCTCAAGCTAGCAGCCACTCGCTAGCAGCCACTACGCTAGCAGCCAGTTTTCGGATATGTCTATTAACCCAAAAGTTGCATAAGATTCAAACGTACTCAAAATGTTTTTATTGATATTATATAACCAATATATTATCAGTTTTTAATAGATAATAAAGCAGTCGGAGAACTATTCGATGATTTAAAAAATATCTAGTCCTGTTCATTAATTTAAGACAATAGTACTCGATGTCAATATACCAAACAGCGTGCTCCCCGCTTTTAATTTTAATAGTCAACAGTTTGTAGTGTACATAGAATCGTAAATATGTGATAAATTTATTGAAATGCTTAAAAAATTGTTTGTAACAGGGAATTGACATTGAAATCATAAATTAATTTTGTGATATTGTGTCACATAGCTTTCCATATTCATGGCATCCTGTCAAATAGTTCATGAAAAGTTATTATTGTTCTGAATGACAAGAAAAGAAAGTTGCACTCGTGCATTAATATTTTTTAATATGACAAATCTGTTTAAACATAACATTCTAATTCTGAAGCAGTGGATATCGCTTATTTTTGATAAGAGGAAAGGTTTATTTTTTGTACACAAAGTATGGTGGACAAGGAAGTTATTAATCTATTGAAAAAAACGTATTGCCGTAGAACATTTTTTATTAACATTTCCATCAGGATGGGATAGGGTGTCCGACCCCAACTTTGGACCTAATTTAAAAAAAAACTAGCCCTGAGCACACCATGGATTTTTTTGTCAAGTACACCTTAGCTATTCAGCTTCACATTGCACCTAGTGACGATAAAAGTTTTGCCGTAGAACATTTTTTATTAACATTTCCGTAAGGGTGGGGTAGAGTGTCCGACCCCAACTTTGGACCTAATTTAAAAAAAAAACTAAGCCTAAGCACACCCTGGATTTTTTCTCAAGTAAACCTTAGCTATTCAGCTTCACATTGCACCTAGTGGCGAAAAAAGTATTGCCGTAGAACATTTTTAGTAACATTTCCGTAAGGATGGGGTAGGGTGTCCTATCCTAACTTTGGACCTAATTTAAAAAAAGAACAAAGCCTAAGCACACCCTGGATTTTTTCTCCAGTAAACCTTAGCTATTCAGCTTCACATTGCACCTAGTGGCGAAAAAAGTTTTTCCGTAGAACATTTTTTATTAACATTTCCGTAAGGGTGGGGTAGGGTTTCCGACCCCAACTTTTGACGTAATTTAAAAAAAACTAAGCCTAAGCACACCCTGAATTTTTTTCTCAAGTAAACCCTAGCTATTCAGCTTCACATTCCACCTAGTGGCGAAAAATGTATTGCCGTAGAACATTTTTTATTAACATTTCCGTAAGGGTGGGGTAGGGTGTCCGACCCCGACTTTGGACGTAATTTAAAAAAAAAACTAAGCCTAAGAACTCCCTGGATTTCAGCTTCACATTGCACCTAGTGGCGAAAAAAAGAATTGCCGTAGAACATTTTTTATTAACATTTCCGTAAGGGTGAAGTAGGGTGTCCTATCCCAACTTTGGACCTAATTTAAAAAAAACTCCAGTAAACCTTAGCTATTCAGCTTCACATTGCACCTAGTGGCGAAAAAAGTATTGCCGTAGAACATTTTTTATTAACATTTCCGTAAGGGTGGGGTAGGGTGTCCGACCCCAACTTTGGACCTAATTTAAAAAAAACACTAAGCCTAAGCAAACCCTGGATTTTTTCTCAAGTAAACCTCAGCTATTCAGCTTCACATTGCACCTAGTGGCGAAAACATTATTGCCGTAGAACATTTTTTATTAACATTTCCGTAAGGGTGGGGTAGGGTGTCCTATCCCAACTTTGGACCTAATTTAAAAAAAGAACAAAGCCTAAGCACACCCTGAATTTTTTCTCCAGTAAACCTTAGCTATTCAGCTTCACATTGCACCTAGTGGCGAAAAAAGTTTTTCCGTAGAACATTTTTTATTAACATTTCCGTAAGGTTTGGGTAGGGTGTCCGACCCCAAATTTGGACCTAATTTTTTTTTTTTTTTTTTAAATTAGAACTCACTAGATTTTTTCTCAAGTAAACCTTAGCTATTCAGCTTCACATTGCACCTAGTGGCGAAAACATTATTGCCGTAGAACATTTTTTATTAACATTTCCGTAAGGGTGGGGTAGGGTTTCCGACCCCAACTTTTGACGTAATTTAAAAAAAACTAAGCCTAAGCACACCCTGGATTTTTTTCTCAAGTAAACCCTAGCTATTCAGCTTCACATTCCACCTAGTGGCGAAAAATGTATTGCCGTAGAACATTTTTTATTAACATTTCCGTAAGGGTGGGGTAGGGTGTCCGACCCCGACTTTGGACGTAATTTAAAAAAAACTAAGCCTAAGAACTCCCTGGATTTCAGCTTCACATTGCACCTAGTGGCGAAAAAAAAGTATTGCCGTAGAACATTTTTTATTAACATTTCCGTAAGGTTGGAGTAGGGTGTCCTATCCCAACTTTGGACCTAATTTAAAAAAACAACTCCAGTAAACATTAGCTATTCAGCTTCACATTGCACCTAGTGGCGAAAAAAGTATTGCCGTAGAACATTTTTAATCAACATTTCCGTAAGGGTGGGGTAGGGTGTCCGACCCCAACTTTGGACCTAATTTAAAAAAAACACTAAGCCTAAGCAAACCCTGGATTTTTTCTCAAGTAAACCTCAGCTATTCAGCTTCACATTGCACCTAGTGGCGAACACATTATTGCCGTAGAACATTTTTTATTAACATTTCCGTAAGGGTGGGGTAGGGTGTCCGACCCCAACTTTGGACCTAATTTAAAAAAAAACTTAGCCTAAGCACGCCCTGGATTTTTACTCAAGTAAACCCTAGCTATTCAGCTTCACATTGCACCTAGTGGCGAAAATGTATTTCCGTAGAACATTGTTTATTAACATTTCCGTAAGGGTTGGGTAGGGTGTCCGACCCCAACTTTGGACGTAATAAAAAAAAACTAAGCCTAAAAACTCCCTGAATTTTTTTCTCAAGTAAACCTTAGCTATTCAGCTTCACATTGCACCTAATGGCGAAAAAAAGTATTGCCGTAGAACATTTTTTATTAACATTTCCATAAGGGTGGGGTAGGGTGTCCGACCCTAACTTTGGACCTAATTTTAATTAAACTAAGCATAAGCACACCCGTAGAACATTTTTATCTATATTAATACCAATAAAAACAATTTTCAATGATCGAATCACAGTGTTAAAATGTTAACATTTTAGAATAAAAATTGATAAGTTTACAAGGATTGTTTCTAAATTTCTGGGCTCAGTAAACACCATTACGTATACGTTAAAAATGAGGATGTGTTATCCCGTTTGAAATAACTATTCAAAACCAAATCTTTATATCTATGGAAGAATTTAGTAAACGTTTAAGTAACTTGTGATAACGAAATCCATGGCAGTAATACATACATAACTTTCGTTACATTCGTTAAAATTTTAAATACGTCAGAACAGACGTCAGCAAACTATAGCTAGTTGTGAAATATAAACACCGAACTTCACCACCAAAAAAGGGAAAATAAACAATAGGGAACGGATAATTGTCCTTTTGTCATAACTTTAAGTGCCGAGTTTCCATTGTAAAACCGAAATATAGTAATCTAGGAAAGAACAATAACAAACGTTTAGCATGATTTGATTTATTTAAAGTAAGTTCTTTTTGGAAATTTTCGTCAGTATACAAAACAAATTCTTAATTAAACGAAAAATATCATCAACATAACACAGTAAGGGTTTTTTTTTTTTAAATTAGGTCCAAAGTTGGGGTCGGACTCCTACCCCAACCTTACGGAAATGTTAATAAAAAATGTTATACGGCAATACTTTTCGCCTCTAGGTGAAATGTGAAGCTGAATAGCTGAGGTTTACTTGAGAAAAAATCCAGGGTTTGCTTAGGCTTAGTGTTTTTTTAAATTAGGTCCAAAGTTGGGGTCGGACACCCTACCCCACCCTTACGGAAATGTTAATAAAAAAATGTTCTACGGCAATACTTTTTTCGCTGCTAGGTGCAATGTGAAGCTGAATAGCTAAGGTGTACTTGAGAAAAAAATCCAGGGTGTGCTCAGGGTTTGTTAGTTTGATTTTAAATTAAGTCCAAAGTTGGGTTCGGACACCCTACCCCACCCTTACGGAAATGTTAATAAAAAATGTTCTACGGCAATACTTTTTTTTTAATAGATTAATAACTTCCTTGCCCACCATACTTTGTGTACAAAAAATAAACCTTTCGTCTTATCAAAAGTAAGCGATATCCACTGCTTCAGAATTAGAATGTTTCGTTAAAACAGATTTGTCCCATTAAAAAATATTAATGCACGAGTGCAACTTTCTTTTCTTGTCATTCAGAACAATTATAACTTTTCAGGAACTATTTGACAGGATGCCATGAATATGGAAAGCTATTTGACACAATATCACAAAATTAATTCATGATTTCAATGTCAATTCCCTGTTACAAACAATTTTTTAAGCATTTCAATAAATTTATCACATATTTACGATTCTATGTACACTCAAAACTGTTGACTATCAAAATTAAAAGCGGGGAGCACGCTGTTTGGTATATTGACATCGATTACTATTGTCTTAAATTAATGAACAGGACTAGATATTTTTTAAATCATCGAATAGTTCTCCGACTGCTTTATTATCTATTAAAAACTGATAATATATTGGTTATACATGTATATCAATAAAAACATTTTGAGTACGTTTGAATCTTATGCAACTGTTGGGTTCATAGACATGTCCGAAAACTGGCTGCTAGCGTAGTGGCTGCTAGCGAGTGACTGCTAGCTTGAGCCTGGTGATGAGTTCCACGATCTAGAAGCTTGTCAAGAAGAATGGTATGTTGAACGACATGCAAAGCTTATTGAACATCGACAGTAGCAAGGTATAATGATAATGCGTTGCTTATCTCACATCAAGTCAGGAATATGACAGTTCTTGTCCATTCGTTTTTGATGAGTTTTGTTATTTGATTTTGCCATGTGATTATGGACTTTCCGAATCGATTTTCCTCTAAGTTCAGTATTTTTGTGATTTTACTTTTTACACTCTGAGAGTATATGAGACTTGCGAAGAGTAGCCAAAGACCTGCAGTAAATCCAACGTGTAAGTCCGTTTCAGAGTTTGCCAAAAATGCAGAATGCAGAATTCGTGTGAATTAGAGAGTACTGGAGTCACGGTGATGCCACGGTAACTATTAACTAGAGACGGATGTTTTTTCTTTAAGACTGGCGTCAAGATTCCGGATTTGAAGTCAATTGGAATTTTTCTTTCCTGTAAGATTTTATTGAAAAATTTTGTCAGCGCTGGTACAACAGCGTGTTGAGAATACTCTATGCACGCTTTTAAAAAAATCGATTTCCTAAATTTGAAATTCTCTGATATGATTTGCTTCAATAATTTTCAGGAAGGACTTTGGTAGATGTCTTTTTTTTAATGATATTATGCATTGGACTTCTCTTTTGTAAACATTATAAATATCAATTCAACATGTCGTCAGGAAACCAGTTATACAGTATTAAACTTGTAAGAATTTATGTTTTATATTGTATCAAAATTGTACACATTTTTTACAAAAAAAGCGTTTTTCTTTAAACAAAACTGACAAAGTTGGAAAAACAACAAAATGTGAAGTGCTTATATTTCATTTGTTAATACCAAGTACTTGAATAATTGGCGACGTATAGTTCACAACTATCTAGTAAACATCTGTTTATTAAAGTGATTCTTATTACATAGGTGTGATATTATCATCAACTACTTGATTTGTTTTAGATGTACACAATATTCGTGTTTATTTCTGATACTTTACAAACTATTCTTGTTGTGCAGGCAGTGTTACACATAAAAAAACCAACACAATTCCATATATCTTCACTCACTAATAGATATCAAAAAGTATTGATAATCGACGAACTTATTGAGAAATTATTTTATACGATCGATCTGCTAGATCAACAATTTATTAGACCTCTGTAATTCAAACAATGGTGTCTGATTGATATGCAATTCAAAGCATGCTTTATCGAAAGACAACTCAACTACATAACAGTGGGGAAAATTAGAAGCTTAGATCCAGTGGCAGATGCTTTACCAACAACAAAACCGCGAAATTTTTTCGAGACTGCTATGAAGTTAACAAACCAGTGGATTCTTCAGTATCAGAGAATACTCAGGGGACATATTGAACAAATTGTTTGGCTTTCGAAGAGTTCCGTAAATTGTGTAATGAT
Organism: Mytilus edulis; assembly: GCA_019925275.1. Taxonomy (NCBI): domain Eukaryota; kingdom Metazoa; phylum Mollusca; class Bivalvia; order Mytilida; family Mytilidae; genus Mytilus; species Mytilus edulis. The sequence goes on along the minus strand of CM034351.1, from coordinate 98,049,392 downwards.
GATAGCATTTGACAAGAACTTCCAAATAGTCAAAACAAAATAACCAAACTCCGTGAAATATTCAAAACGGAAAGTCGGTCGTCAAATAGCCAAATCAATAGCTCAAACACATCAAACGAATGGATAACAACTGTCATATTTCAAACTTTGTACAGGCATTTTCCTATGTACAAAATGGTATATTAAAGCTGGTTTTATAGCTAAATAAACCCCTCATTTGTATGACAGACACATAAAGTTCCATTATATTGACAACGACGTGTGAACAAAACAGACATAACAGGTAAAATTATCAATAGACTTTCGATCTTTCTGGGTTTTCAAAAAAAACTCTTGAATCAAAAAGTGTCTGAGACTTAAAAAACTTATCACCAAATCTACAGATACAAGGTTGTCAAATACAAGGGAACAATAAGTACGCATAAGTACGTTGATAAATTACCAAATGTTTTTTCTTAAAATTTTGAAGCACACTTGTTAATAAAGTAGAATGATTTCTTAAACTTTATATCGATTTGTTCTAGAAATTAACATATATATACAATATTAAACTTTCGTAAAATTTAACCGTTTATTACTAATTAAAAATTACGTGTGTAACAATTGCCAAAAAATGAAGTCTATTGTGACATTATCTCAAAGTGTAGTGTTACTGTCATGTCTCATGGCAACCATATCAATATTAAACGCTCATGATTTGTTTTACAATATTCGGCTTCGGTCGTTCTAGCTGAAGGTAAATCCGGAAATAAATAAAGCATATTATTTTATTTTTTATTTAGATATATGTTATAGTAGTCTATTTTTAAACTGTTTTACAGCTCCTTATATTATTTTTTTTTATTAATATTGTATTGATAGTGTGTTATAGATCAAATTGTTTCGTTCTGTTTATGTTAACCTGGTTTTTGTTTATATGTTTTTGAATGCGTTAAGCCATTCAAATTGACATTTTAAATGTGTTTTTCTATGTTGTAATGAGGGTGTGTGCTAAGTCATCGTGTTCAGGGCCATATGTTAATTGACCTATAATTGTTAACCTTTTACACATTGTGACTTATGGATAGTTGTCTTATCTGCACTTATACCATATCTTCTTACTTCTATAACACATTTTCAATGAATATGATTAACTGATAAATTGACAAGTTCTACGGTAAAACATTTTTATTCAATTTTCACTTTTAACAATAAAGTTCAATCTTTATGTTAAGTTTTGGATACTGTTGTTTGTCGTTTTGCTCTTTTTATTTTTAACCTTGGCTTTGTCAGTATATTTTCGACTTAAAAGTTTCTTTAGTATCTTGCGATGTCTGTGAAAAAGTAAGTCAACTTTCCTGTTGATGTGATACTAAAACTCTTGACTTAGATTAGAATCGTTTAATTTTTATTAAATGTTGACGAAATCTTTATTTTGACCCTTTGACAACAATATATATAGAATAACTTTAACCACACACCTTATTGGGTATATCGCAGTTTGACAAACATAAAAAAATAGTGATCACTGAAAAGCTTGACTCCGGTGCGGGAATTTCTCGCTACATTGAAGACCTGTTGGTGACCCTCTGCTGTTCTTTTTTATTTGGTCGGGTTGTTGTCTCTTTGACACATTCCCCATCTCCATTCTCAATTTTATTTATATTACAATAACAATAGAACATGATCAAATGTTATTTTTCTGTTATGTTATGTACCGCCTTAAAATTATTTTTTATTGTTATGAGGAAGTCGACGACAAAACATAAGCCATACCGACGTCATTAAAAGAGACAACAAATGTAAGTCCGAAGACGGCTAATAAAAGAATCAAACAGTTCAAAAGTCAATGCCTAATCTTGGCCTCTATGTGCTGTAATACATACATATGACTAAATTTCTTTTTAAGAGTAATACCTGGCAATATCAATCCGTCAAAGCCAAGTAATGTGTGTCTTAGAAAAAGAGAAAACTTTGTTGGGTCTTTATTATAAACTTCAATCTCAGGTGGGTACTTGTCTTCAACATGTTCAAAGGTTGCAATTAGGATTTTTCTGACAAACTGTGACACCTCCATTAAATGGTCTCTGTTGAAATAAAGCTTTTCATCGCCTTTTTTGATGGTTAAATCAGGGAAACTGAAAGGGGCGAATTTATTCTGCAGACTCGTTTTCAGTCATCATTTCATTGTCAGGTTCCTGTATCGAAGAAAATAATGAAGAAAATATCTACGATAAGAATAATTTTCTTACTCATAAATTTGACTTGTAACATTTTGTGAATAATGCAGATTTTACAAATATCATTAATGTGATGACAATTTAGTTATAGATTTCTGATGAGAATTGACTATCGCTTGATATCAACTGCATCAATCTAATTTCAATTTAACTATGAACGAGACCTTGGCAAAATTATTATAATTATTGAAATTGAATAACGAGAGTTAATATTAAGTGATTTTACGCCTGGTTACACATACATGAAAATGTTGCTTATTCTGATCTATATACTTTAACAAAAGTAAAAATCTCATGTCAAATTTTGTAATTTTACACATAGTATCCACATACAAAAAATCCTCTTTTAAATATTAACATAAACATTAATAATAATATGGTTCTAAATTATAATAAAGAAGTATATATTTTTGTTAATTTTTACTGCTTGGCTTCCGCCGGTCACCTTATTATCTATAAAACAATCAATTAATTTGGCGGAGTTCGGGGGTTGTTCAGTCTTAAGTTTTCTATTACATGTATAAGAAATGAATGTAAATGATTCTTAATAATCGTGAGCGTCAAAAGCATGTTTTTTTTATCAAGCCAACAATAAATAATATATAATCTTATGGCCCTTTTGGTTATATAGCTCGTCATGTGTTTCAGTTCTTATATATCGTTGGTTTAAGGAAGCTGGCTTGTCATGTTTTAGAATTTTGGTCAGATTTTCGGAATCCTCTGGTTTTATCCATTTGAATGCATTTACAAATTTTGCCCGGTGACCCCCATTTTTCTTTTTACAATTCTTTTACATGTATAATGATAAGCTGTCTGTTAAAGTCTTTTGAAATTTTAATTACTTTTTAATAGTTCTTGAGGACTTTAATTTGTCAATGATAAAGCTATGAAAAGTCAAGAGAGAACATTTTCCCGCCAAAATTTCAATGGCTAATATATCAAAAACGAGCAAGGTCACCTATATATTTTTTTTGCTGTTTGAATTCCTTTATTAATCCACTATCAATATAAACTAGTGTTTTGAAAAGTTAATTACTTTGAAACTGAGAAGCGAACTCCCTTAATCCAGAAACGTACTTTTGACGTTCACGTAGTTGACAGTAACTAAATTCATTTGGTGCAGCTTTTTATTATTTTACGTAGGATCTTTGAAGCTTTTAAAATATGACGTAAAAAGTAAATTAATTAAGAATGTGTCCACAGTACACGTATGCCCCACTCGCACTATCATTTTCTACGTAAAAAGTAGATTAAACAAAAAGATATTAACTTTCTTAAATACATAATCAAGAACTAAATATGTCTTAATCTTCAGTCGATTGATTACACATGATTCAAAAGACTCCAAAAGTGATTTTACTGTTAATAAAATGTCAAATTATTTGAAACATGCATCTAGCCCCGGGCATACATGACAAATTCCGAGTACTATGCTTATTGAATAATTCTCAATTTTCCTTAAATAATATCATTACCTATAATGGGAATTCCGATGAATACTGTCCTTCTTCTGGTAAGTTCTTGTAGGTTTCCATGTGCAGTGCTTGATTGACACTCAGCCAAATGAACAATTTATACATAAAAGATCCACAAAATATATGATGTATATATTTATATAAACGAATTAAGTAATAAATATGGTTAAAGTTTCTAGTGTTACCTTAAGACATTACCGTATTTATAAGCTATTGGTATTCAAATTCTTATCATTAAACAAACCAAAACTGATACGTTTTAAAAACAGTGACGTTCAATTTACCAAGTGTGATAAGGTTCACTGTTTACGTATCTTAGTCTACATACAAAATATACAAAGTGTATATTGTACATGAAGATATGATTCCTAATCTTGTTGTATCTTTGATCTAATGACATTTCATATAATTTCTGTGATCGGGAATCTTTTCATTTGATTATTAACAAACTCTTCAACTTGTGGTTTTTGTTGGAATCTATTATCTGATGATCAGTAAAGGTTACAATAAACAATTTTTCTACTAGCTTTAAAATTGGCATATGCATTGAAATGAAAATAACATGCTTTTCTGAATTAAGACAGTGGCTTATAATAATAGTTCGTTATGTGTAATTCTCGAGCTCTTCCATTTAGGAATGAATTTGTTCTTATATTTCAATGCTTGGTTTTGTTTTTACATTTCCCCTGAAAAGAATCCAAGTCAAAAGCTTGTAAGTCAGTGGTTGTCGTTGGTTTTGTCTGTTATATCTGTTTATTGTTGTAATGTTACACTACTGTTATGACGTTGAATTAGGGTCATAAATATCGAATTTAACATAATATGGTTGTCGTTTGTTTATGTGTTACATATTTGTTTTTCGTTCATTTTTTTATATAAATAAGGCCGTTAGTTTTCTCCTTCGAATTGTTTTACATTGTCATATCGGGGCCTTTTATAGCTGACTATGCTGTATGGGCTTTGCTCATTGTTGAAGGCCGTACGGTGACCTATAGTTGTTAATGTATGTGTCATTTTGGTCTCTTGTGGACAGTTGTCTCATTGTCAATCATACCACATTTTTTTTTATATATTATATCATTTTAGCATATATGCTATATTATAATATAGCAAATGCTAAAATGATCTAAGCAAATGCTAAAATGATTTACGCATATGCTAAATTATAATATAGCATATGCTAAATTATAATATAGCATATGCTAAAATGATTTAAGCATATGTTAAACTCGATATTTATTACCCTAATAATAATTCCGCGTCATATATTGTTGTGTCATAACTTAGTCAGTTTGTTTTATTTTGTCGTTTAATATTGTCAGTGTACCATGAAAACTTGTATCGTTATCTCTGGTCTACAAAAATATAAGAAGATGGGGTATCAGTGCCAATGAAACAACTCTTCATCCGACTCACAATTTGTACAAGAACAGATGCGGACCTGATGTCACATATTATGAAACTCACAGCATGCTTTGAGTTATTTCACTTCGTTCCAATGGGGTTGCACGGCTTTGAATATGCACATGCAGATTTAGTTTTCAAATCTTTTTTTTTTTTTATTTTAAAAAGTAAAGAAGTGTCCACAGGAAACTCTGAATGTATAAAATTCAAATTTTTGAAGACTTAGTTATAAACATTCTCCTACTAACTTACACACAAATAATCACGGTATGATATGTTTAATTTACACTGCTTTTTCCTAGGAATCTCAACATTCTTTCTAATTATATTAAGTACTCATAAAATTACCAGTGCTCTTGATTTAGGCGACAAAACCACGTTTTTATACGGTCATCGGCCTCACCAATGTCGGTTTAGAGAAGCTTTTGGTGATCTGGAAAATTACTGATTTCATAAACAGGTTTATGCGAATAAAATTATCTCGTAAATGGTTTATTTGTTGAAATATTATCTAATCTTAGCTGACCTGGTAAGCAACAAAGTTCAATGATTAAAAATCTCAGTTTGTTGGAATTCTACGTAATGCTTCAATATTGTAACTTCTTATGGATTTTGGATGATTATGGTTATGGTTATCTGCTTAAAATAACTCTAGGGGACGCAGTTTTGGTAAAAACGCTTGCCTTTGAATTTGAGTTGTGTAATTTGTATTCTCTTTTTATTTCAACTTCGTTGATTAATATACTTGTTTCCAACATACTTTTGAAGGCATTGTTTCGGCGAAGAAGAAGGTTGATGTTGACTTAATTTCAAAAATACATATATTGAAAAACAACTTATGTAAGCTAGTCAATTTAGATGATAATGCGAATAGAATTGTAGTACAGACGCATAAATTACAACAGAAAAGATACGATGGCTTTACTACCATGGCACATATATGATAAGAGATTTGGTTTCCGTTTGCCTAGCAATTTTTGTTAGTTTGTTTCTGGTATAAACTCCGGCAGGTTCAGTCGAGAACATAAACACCACAAGGTTCAAATTAGTAAAGCAAAATCTCAGGTAAACTTTGACTTTCGTAGTTCAATTTCATTATTATCACAATGAAATAATTTAAAAAGATGTTGTTTTTTCCTTTATGTTTATTTTTATCATTTTCAAATAAACAGAACAATGTAATTATGAAGTTATTTTTAATATGCAAATTAGAATTAAAAAAAATGCAAATTCCGACATTGTGCAAAAACAGTTTACATGCATTGCGACAATAATTATCGAAGAGAATGAAATGTCCGTTACAATGTTATCAAGAGCATGAAACACCACCCACAACAATACGCTGAGCACGGTATTCACCAGTAGCTTTACATATACTAGGCTCCCATGGATTATAAAAATGGTTTCCGTCTCCGTGGGTAGGACCATAGAAACAGTCACCAAGATGATGCGTTCCTCGTGGACAAAACATATTGGAAATTACATTATATACTCCTGATCTAGGTGGGACTCGTCCATACGGCAGATAAGTTTCAACTCCACCACTGAAAACAATACATGACATCAATTAAATAATGATAAATAAACACTAGCATCTATGTCGCGGATATAAAGAGAGCATTAATAGATTCAAAGCTTGTCAAACTAGTCTAAAAGAGGGACGAAAGATACCAGAGGGAAGTCAAACTCATAACTAACCTGTTCACTAACATTCGACAAAATGCATCTGCTTCTATATCTCCCCATGTGTTAGAGCAAATTTCCCATGAGATCCCATTCCGATGAATAAGAGCTCTTCCATCATCTTCAATATAAGTTGACATCTGACGGTCTGAAAATTGATCAAAACGGCATTCATGCATTTATCAACTTAAATTTATGACTTTTATTAAAAGAAAACACATTTACATACCAGACAAGGTTCCATACCAGGTGTGCGGCTTAAAATCACTCCAGTCATTAGATCAACCAACGATTACGTAACAACTGCAACACCCAATTCCCAGTTTGACATACACAATAAGTTTTTACTGAATACATCTACTGGCGAGGGTCCTGACTAGGGCCAGGTAAACACTGTACATTAAATTTATATTGTGTTATGCTTTAATCAGCCAATAACAGGTATACAAATACATTTTTACTTTATGTGTTACATGCACTATCAATAAAATATATACGACATTGATCAAATGGGTCATCAAGGTAAAACATTCAACAAATCGGAAATTACACTTTTATGCGCAGCATAACGAGAATAATACATATTTGTTAAAAAAAAATCGTTATCTATTGTTTAATGAATTAAAAAAACCTTTATTATCGCAAATGTCAATGATTAAGTTATCACTGCCTCTACTACCATGGGACTAAATCATTTCTGTAAGTCAGAATATATATTATCTAAAGTAAACTTCTAAAATTTCAATATTTATTAGTGAGCCTGTATTTAACTGAGCTAAGTTATGGAGTATACTAATCATTGTCTATAAAACTTCTTGGAGAACTCGCTGCAAGGTCGGCAATACGTCCTTAATAATAGCATATAATAGTGAAGATTCAACTGCAGGATTATAACAATATACGCAATTGTAGATAATTTTCAAATTTTTTTTGTAGCCGCTTAGAAACAAGAGAAAAAAGCCCCCCGTTTTAATACCTTTCTATGGCTCGCACAACTATAAATAATTACTTTACATTCATACGAATTCGTAAATTGTATTGGCAATAAAAAACATCGCAAGACATTTCAAAATGATATCTATATCCCCCAAAAATGTAACTTTCCTTACTGCACGTACCTTCCATGACAATGTCACAACAATGTATTGGTAAACAAATGAAATGCTTGACATACCGGTCAATTCATAATTGCACATGGTTGAAGGATAAAAATGTAGTTACAAAAGTTTATTAGTTCTTTGTTGAATGAGTTATTTGCATTATGTGAATACTTCGATGATAACGCTGCTAATCTTTATCAATGCTAAATCATATTACATGTGAAATGTCGAAAGCAAGACGTGTATAAAACTGTGACTTGGATGAGGAGTTGTCTCGTTGGCAATCAGACCACATCTTTATATATCTTTAATGCATTGCTTCAAACTGCCACAGGTTGCCTCCATGCTTCAATTTAAAAAAATGTCATTTGCTATAAACTCTGTAATTAAATGTTATTTCATGAATATTTACTGTAAATTGTCGGAGAAACTGTTCATTTAATGGATAAATACTTTAATGTATTTCTCACCCGCATCATCCACCTCGTAACATTTGATATACACAGCATTGGAGTAACCGATTCGACCACAGTAAGTGTATGTCATGAAGTAATTGCATTGTCCAACATTCATTTCTTTTCCATTACAATCAAGACCTATCCACAAGTCTGGTTGATCAATGGTTATAAATCTGTATTCACCGCCATTCCTACAGTATTTAAAAATTGCAGTGGTTACAAAGCTTTTCCTTGATTGAATACATGACATATTCTGTTAATGCTGAATAGGACATCTTTTGAAACAGCAATGCACTAAATATATGTCTTTAAAGATATTAAAACAATTGAACAAACAATCAATTACTTTTATAAAAACCTTATAATAAATAAATTTGAAATATTATTAATTTACATTATGTTGTATCCGTAACGGATAAAAGATAGAGACAAAAAAGTTCAACAGAGATAGGTTTGATACATTCAACAACGTATTAGATAAGTCTAATATATTCTGACATTTCTAATTAATTAATTCATTTGTTCACGACATATCAAATAATGCATGTTATTTTTTTCAAATCACTTATTCATGATCACTTGAACCGCCTTAAATAAGGCATACTAGTTTAATAAAATCTCATTCATAACAATATAATTACATGTATCCAAGTTGTCTGCATACAACTGCAGCGGTTGTAGCTCTAACGTCTCGCCAATTGTTCCTCAAACTACATACACTGTACCATAAATTGTTATACTCGATACGTAGTTGTCCTTCATTTAAACTTCCACCAATCAATTTGACTTCATATTCTAAAATGCATGGTTATAAGTCTTTATAAGATTTCAGATTTTCACGGAATAATATGCCATATGTTTTTATATTCTTAAAATAGGCTTATACTTGGATATGCACATCTAGTCTGGGATACACCTATATATTACTTATGTTAATTTACATCTACATTAATGTTAACTTGTAAGGTATAAACTGGTCAAAATAGAGTCAGAATGGATTGTGACTGGAAGCACACGTTAAACATCAATGGTTTTCTTTATATGAGGCAACAGAATTGGAATTTATAAACGATAGGTGGACGGCTTTTAGACATGAACATTTTTATAAACAAACAGACATTACCCCTTACTTGTCTCAACACTATTGTTTATGAACGGTTCCATGATAGACATAAATATGACATATATTTTCGAGAAACAAAGTAGGTTTACTTGAAGTACTAAGTTATTGCATAATATAACTTATATATAATTACTAGTCGTTGTTAATGTTTTGCCATTCCAGTATTCAAAGGGCCTGTCTTGCTCATGTGGCTGTTAACCTCTGTAGATTAGTACCAACATTGTGTCCAGCAATAGTCATATTCAAAGTTGAGTGAACTGTTTCTTCATTAATTCATTTGCTATTAATCATTAGTAGTTCACAATGTGGTAGAATTTTGAATGTCGAAAACTTATATAGCAATACATTAAATGCATGCGAAAGCAAACGACTTTCTCGGTTTGTCTTATTGTCTTTGAAATAATTTTGCCAATGTAAAACGTTTATAGTGAACAGAATACAAAGTTAATTCTATTATGTATAGAACAGTACCAAATGCAAACTGAAGCCAAATATACATCCAAATTTTCAAATAAAAAGCAAACGAAGAGTATCGATCTCAACTCGTAAATCCATTTAGAATATTCCAACATAGAGAAAAATCCAAATGGAAAATACATAATTGTAAACCGTAACCATATCGGGTGTTTGAACACCACAAGCTTGTGCTGCTACATGTCTGCATGCATAAATCGTCATTGTGAATTCAGACTCAGACAAAAGTGACTGCTGTTGGCGTCTAAGAACTATAATCCCCCAAAATGTATCATGACAGATTTATTGTCGATATAACAAAACTTGACCGAAAATGCCAATTGCATATGTAAAAAAACCTTTGATACGATTTCCTTCTGCACAAAGTATTAGATTGGTGCTGCATTAGGACATGAATGTAGAAAAGCCTTAGTATTTCAAAAATTCAAAGTTTTGTTAACAGCTAATTTATTATTATAAACAAAACGTGTTAAATTTTTTTTATAAAAAACTAATAAGATAAGTCTTGAATTGTTTTACCCTATTCCTTTAGGGACTCGTTGTACCTTGTAGTTCGGTGTGAGCCAAGGCTCCTTGTTAAAGGCCGTACTTTGACCTATAATTGTTTTTCTTTTTTACGCATTGTGACTTAGAGTTGTCTCATTGGCACTCATACCACATCTTCTTATTTCTACATTGACACACTTATTCTAACCTCTTTTTTCACTAATTTTTTTAATTTCTGAGATGAAATATGAAATTGTTCCTTCAATTAATTTTCTTTGGCAAATATAACTATATTCTGTTTTATAATAAATAATTAACCATAACTTTTGAACCATTTCATAAAATTGGTATCATCTCAAAATCTGTTTCAATGGAAATAGTAATATTTTTTTTTAATTATAAAAAAGGGAGGGTAGATACTAAAAGGAGACAGAACCATTGACAGAAAATGAAAAACTGCGAAAAGACAACCAACAGCCTACAAAACACTATATAAAAAGCAAGACTGAATAACACAAGCCCCATCCATGGGTGAATCCAGGTGCTTAGGAAGGGTCAGCGCAGATCCTGATAAACAAGTTGCAAGTTGTTAAATATCACAGGGATATCACAATTTAGGAATAGAAAACGGGAGTGTGTCTACAACATTTGAAACAAGTTCCTCCAATAACAAAAATAGATATTAAATTCAACAAGAAAGAATTCGTTGTCATGGTAAGCATACCCACATTCGTAATTCTAAGTATCGGAAACAGGATGTAGATATCGAACAGGTACGAAAGTAAGCGCACATACGTTACAGTTTATCACTTTTGAGCGGCTGACCAAAAACAAAAATATTCTGTTGAGCAGTTTTTGAGAAAAGTGTGATGAAAAACTTTAGCTTATTCAGTATATTAAAAGTATCAAAGTATCAGCAATCGGAAGTAGGTATCTGACAAATCCGAAAAGTGTTCAAGCGTAACAGCTCATCACTGATGACCAAATGAGAAATTCTTCCGGTTTACAGAGAAAAGTGTGATTGTATATTTGTTGACGAACAGAGGGACGGACGGTGATGGCAATGTAATCTACGGGATTTAATTTCCTTACCAGGATACTCATCAGTTCTACATTTTAGCGCTGCATAATTGGTATGCGCATCACACGTCTTTCTAAATCTTTATATGCCCAGTTCCGCGTCAGGCATGTTTCAATATCAGTTGTGTTCCAAGGACAATCCAAATATTCATTCCAAGGAGGTCCATAAAATCTGGATGCATTCAAACTATCTCGATTTTGTAAGAAATAACCACCATTCCTGGAAAAAGTATAATATAATCAAAACATACTAATATAATGTAAAAAGAAGAGCGACTTGTATTTACTCCTTCTTTGTATGAAAATTAACTAGATGCAAGTGTTTTAGCTAAGTATTTCATCTACACTCATCGCTAGCCTGCTGAAATTGGGGTTGTTAGTTCAAATCCCGCTCTTGGAAAAGGTGATTCAAATCTTAATTTACAAGGATTGCCACTTTTCCTGTCGAGTTCAGTGGCTCTCTCTGGTTATTCCGGCTTCCTAATTAATAAAAAAAAAATGGCCTCCATGAAAAAGTCAAGTGTGCTGAAGTTGTGTTAAACACCAACAATTAATCAATATATCTTTGTATTGAATGTATGAGTTAGATAGGACATAATTATCTATTATTAAAAAAGGAAACGATTGATTAAAGTTACTGAACATTAATTGACAACAATAAAGAACATCTATTAAAACGTCAATTTCAGGGTTTGACGATAGAACATTGTCTGAATGACGAATTCCTAATACGACCAATTCAAGACAAGCGTGCCATCCGAACAATTATAAATTATCAATCGTTCCATGTCTATACAATTACTACTAATTAACGTAGGACAAACAAACGTTTGTACAAACTAAACGAGTTCTAGTCTAGACACGCGCCGCAATCGTATAACAAGGTCTAAATTAGCCCTAGTCTTTACAAGGAAGGAATTCATTCTTCAGTTACAAAACTTTATTCAGAAGATTTTTCAGCAGACCTTAATTTAGAAGTTAAGAAGCAACTAAAATTGGTAACAAGGTTTCCGACCAAAGACAGGCATATTAACCAATCATTGACGAGGTTTCTGATTGACTTGGGAAAGGCCAAAAAAAAAACCAATCACTGACCAGGCTCCTAGAGTAGGATAGGGATTTTGGCATTTAGCAAAATGTAACTAGTTGGTTTTGTGGGTTTAAATGACGTGAAAAGATGTATTGTAACTAAGTGTTTCAGTTGTATTCGTGAACTCGCAAACAAATATAAGCGCTCCTTGGTACGTTTACCACTTTTTACCAATGAGGCCACTCATTGGGGTGTCTAGGTAATCACATAATCACAATTTGTTTGCCAATATAATCACAGAATCATTAAAAAAAAATTAAACAAGATAATCAAATAATCAAATAATCAAAACTACAGATTATGAAATGATGAAATAATCATGAAATGTTTGGTCTGGTAATCAAAATTTAATAATCACTATAAAATCGCATAATCAAGAACCCCATGAGGAGGCTCGCCAATAATTTCTTATCATTAGCAATGCAACTGATACCGCATGTAAAGCAGATACTGTTTAAATGAGAATAAAGCTTTGCGGGTTTTTTATATTCTAGGGTTCAAATGTGTTATTACGTCTCAAAACATAAATCTGGTTGGATGGACGTGGAGTTGTAGGTAGATGTCAATGATACAAAGACAAACCTAAAGATAAAAAAAATCTTCAAAAATAAACAGTTTCAGTCAATAATATTTAAAAAAAACAATTAAAGCCCTGCTATTTTTAATAACATAAAATTCTGCAAATAACTAAAACCATTTAAATATGACACACGAAAAGAACTGACGAAAAAAGTAAAAACACAAAAATACTGAACTCCGAGGAAAATTCAAAAGGGAAAGTCCACAATCAAATAACAAAATCAAAAGTTCAAACATATCAAACGAATGGATAACAACTGTCATATTCCTGACTTGGTACAGGCATTTTCTTATGTAGAAAATGGTAGATTGAACCTGGTTGTATAGCTAGCTAAACCTCTCACTTGTATGACAGACGCATCAAATATCATTGTCAACGATGCGTGAACAAAACAAACAGACACAATAGGTAAAAATGTCAAAAATAGGGGTACAGCATTCAACATTGTGTTATCATCTTAATCACTATAAAAACAACAAATGTAAGGAAGAAGCACAAAAAGGCATACATCAAATTTAACATCCTCATTTTGCTTTTATTTTATACGATTTTATTTATCTATGTAAAATCCACCAATAAAGGATGGAAGGTTTTAAGTACTGGTGTAAAATTGCGCGTTTGAAATTCGCACAGGTAGACATAAAATTATTTTGTCGTTCAAAGTATGACGGGATACATAAATACAGAGTCACGTTAAATAGATATAGCACATAGAAAACATTATTGTTTGTATAATAGAGATCGAAATCCTATCTTGAATATTGTTAACCATACAGATATGTAGCAAAATAGCGTCATTTGTTATTATTTCAGAGACCACACTTTGGTTGTTGGGAATTTGTTTGTTTTACATTCAAAATTTGAAATAATTTTATTCACGCATGCATATTGAAATGCATATTGCTTAAATAACATAGTGATTAAGAATGATGAACTTGTAGCAATTACGCCATCTTACTTAAACAAGGTCAGTGATACTGATTCCTTTGAACCTCTAAAGCATACCTATATTCAAGCAGGAAACAAAATGCGGAAGCTTCGGATGTGCCCATGTAAGCCTTGCATACTGTTCTCCAATGTCCATGTTTAAAGTACTCCAATCTACCTTCTCCTTCTGTACTCAGTGGTCCTATTAATCGAACCTTTCTTTCTGGCTCTAAACAAATCAATACATAAATACTTTGATTATGAATTATGAAACTAGCAGAAGAAAATCAAAAAAGATAGAAGATACCATAGGGACAAACAAAATTCATCAGATAAAGAAAACTACGGATGCCAATAAGGGCCATTCAAAAAAAATATTTTATGTCGTTATTTCGACATAACATCGCATTGTCGTAATTTCGCATAGTCAGCTATAACAGTTGGACGAAAGATACCAAAGGGAGAGTCCCAGAAAAGAAAGCTGTTTAACAATTTAATTTAAACGAGTAAAAATAACGGTTTTAATAATGTACAAACAAAAACCAAACAACGAATTATGAAGCCCTGCATTTACATTGCAGGTTCTGAATAATATGAATTCTAAGCTTTTCCTAATAAAGACTATGTTAAACTTTGGACTCATAGTGCTCAGATCCACGGATCTCTGTACCTTCATTTGTACACACTTGAATCTTAATGTACTAATGAGGCTTGTAGCACTTATAACTGCATTGCTATTGTTGGTTCTTAATGAGGTTCTTCAAGCGTCCTCCCCATTGAAGCCCTATTAAAACTTTGTACCCCAAGTTCTTTTAACCAATGTTCCCTAAGACAACTATTCCTACGAACTTAGGGGGAGGGTTGGGATCCCGCTTTCATGTTTAACCCCGCCAGATTCTTCATGTGTCTGTCCCAAGTCTTTAATTCAGTGGTTGTCGTTTGTTGATGTTTTACATATGTGTTTTTCGTTTATTTTTTAACATAAATTAGGCCGCTAGGTTTTCTCGTTTGAATTGTATTACATTTGTCATTTTGGGGCCGATTATAGCTGACTATGCGGTATCGGCTGTGATCATTGTCGAAGTCCGTACGAAGACCAATTATAATTGTTAACTTCTGTGTCATTTGATTTCTTGTGGATTGTTGCGTTTTTTAGCAAACCAGCGTATCCCAAGGCCTTGATAACCTCTGTTGGCCCCAAATAAGACGAAAACACATCAAAATTGGACAGAAAGCTGAAAAAGTGGTTTCCAACCTCAGGGATATTAACCCTTGGCATGCTGAATTGTTTTCAGAAATTATCTAAATTTCGAGTATTTGCAAAAATATGCAATTGTTATACAAATGAGTTTTCTCTTCAAGTCTGAGGTATGATTAAGCTTGATTGCATATAGTGTTAATTATTCTAAAAAAGAGATGAATTTATTAACGCTACAAACTTTGCCTATATACTGACGACCATTTTGAAATTACTATCGCTTCAAAAAGTGAAAAGTTAAACTATAAGGTTGTCGCTATTATCACATAGCGGTCAGGCGTCTGTAATTCAGTGGTTGTCATTTGTTGCTGATTTACATATTCGTTGTTTGGTTTTATTTGTTTGTACATTATTAAAACCGTTATTTTCACTCGTTTAAATTAAATTATTAAACAGCTTTCATTTGGGGGACTCTCCCTTTAATATCTTTCGTCCCACTTTTATAGCTGACTATGCGGGGTCTTTTCTCATTATTGAGGGCATTATGATGAACTATAGTTGTTAATATCTGTGTCATTTAGTCTCTTGGCAATCATAATACATATTCTTTTATATATATATAGCGATTTCGTTATTACGACATAGTGACTCGTTTGAATTAAATTGTTTAAAAGCTGTCATTTCGGGGACTCTCCCTCTGGTATCTTTCATCCCTCTTTTATAGCTGACTATGCGGGGGCTTTTCTCATTATTGAGGGCATTATAATGACCTATAGTTGTTAATTTCTGTGTCATTCAGTCTCTTGGCAATCATAATACATATTATTTTATATATATAGCGATGTCGTTATTACGACATAGAAACAATACTCTACTACAGAGTACAAAGAAAATAATACGCAACATGAACTCCATCGAAAACCCGGGATGATAGCAGAAGCTCCGGAAGTGTATTAAGCAGATCCTGATAATTCGATTGTTTATCTTCTATGTCCATTGTCCTCATATGTACGATGTTATATTATTAAAACTGGTATATGACCATCAAGATAGGCCCGTGATCGGGTAGAAATAACATCAAAGATCAAACAAGCCCTTTGTGTAAACTGTGATTTTGAGATGAAGAACATAAACAAAGCGAGATTCCTCTTCTTAAGGTTTTGTCAAGTGGTTGAAGAAGGGATGTATGTGTTGAAATTGATACATCATATGCAAAAATAAAGAGATGTGGTACGATTGTCAATGAGACGACTAAGATCCATCTAAATGACCTAATGACGAAAAGGTTAGCAACTAAAATATGTCACCGTAGGGCCCCCAACATTGTGCGAAACCCATTCCGTATAGTAAGCTATAAAAGGTTCCGGTATGACAAAACGGGAAAAAAACATGCAGACAACAACCAACCATACAAATGAATTACAGGCTCTTGACCTATAGGTATAGGCCAATAAAGAATGTTAAAGACATGTTTTAGAAGGCTCAACCCCTATCCTGAGACAGGTGTGTGACAGCACACCATTAACTCAAAATGGCTTGACTCATGACAGACACGGAACAAAACTTTAGTCTGTTATTTGTTTATATTTTAATATGAGGCAGGCATTACCTGTGAATGAGGACGAAGTCTGTATGAATTATTTTTTTTATAGCTTAAATATTTGTTAAAAAAAAAAGAAACGGAAATACCGTAACGTTTCCTATTTTGTTTTTTTTTTGTTAGGGATTTTACTTGTGACGTTATTTAAGTTATGACGTCATGTTCAATGTAAACAAAGAAACGCAATACATCAGGTAACGTTAATTCATATCAAAGACAAAAAATTATTAAAAATGAAATATTGTCATTGTGTTCCTTGAGTTCCTATATTTTACTAGACTACTCAAAGTCTCACGACAACGAGACCGGAAGAAGGAAGTAGATTTCTGCGTTCTGCGCAAATGCGACAAAAAAAATTTGAACGATTTTGTGGTCATTAGTACAATGATTTTTTTTTTATTATTGATTTTTCTACTGTTATAGGGGACTTAAATGAGGCAGGCATTACCGTCCTGTTAATGGGGACGACGTCTGCATTATTTTTTTTTATTCAAACATGTTGATAAAAGGAACGGAAATACCGTAACGTTTTCGATATTGGTACTGTTGTTAGGGATTTAGTTGTGACGTTATTTAAGTTATGACGTCATATTTAATGTAAATAAAGAAACGCTGTTATCCAGGTAACGTTTTTAACATATCAAACAATTATCAAAAATGATTGGGTGTTGAATTCCTTCCTATATTTGTTGATATGTTTATAAATATACATTTTATTCATGTAAACAAGACCGGAAACGGAAGTAGATCTGAAAAAAAAGTTAACGATTTTGAGTTCATTAGTAGAATGAAAAATTCGGGAAATTTTCCCGAAATTTTTGAATTTTTTTTATTGATTTTTCTACCGTAATTGGGGACTTCGTCCCCATATTATTCCAATGCACAACATTTTGAGTTATCGAGAGTATTCTACCGCTAAAACTGGTGCTAGGGGCCGTCTGAAACTAGCAGTGATGTGTGAGCTTTAATTCCTATAGGCTATTGTATCATGAAGATAAGGACAGTAAAATAGTGATGTTCTTTCTCCAATGTTTAAGGGCATTTTATGTCATCAATTAA
Source organism: Mytilus edulis (assembly GCA_019925275.1). Lineage (NCBI taxonomy): Eukaryota > Metazoa > Mollusca > Bivalvia > Mytilida > Mytilidae > Mytilus > Mytilus edulis. Next base: position 98,031,436 of record CM034351.1, on the reverse strand, counting down.
TATGAGGCAGGCATTACCTGTGAATAGGGACGAAGTCTGTATCATTTTTTTTTTAATTCAATCATGTTGATAAAAGAAAAGGAAATACCGTAACGTTTACGAAATTGGCTCTGTTGTTAAGGATTTGGTTGTGACGTTAATTAGGTTATGACGTCATATTCAATGTCAACAAAGAAACGCTGTTATCAGGTAACGTTTTTTCATATGAAACAATTCATATTCGTCCCCATAATACTCCGAATCCAATATGTTTTACTATTAAAATTCAATGTATAAAATAGGAAGGAACGCAATACCAATTTTATTTTGAATAACTCTTGATATGAAAAAACCTTACCTGATGATAGAGTTTCTTTGTTTACATTGCATATGACGTCATAACTTAAATAATGTCACAACTAAAATCCCTAACAACAGAACCAAAATCGGAAACGTTACGGTATTTCCGTTTCTTTTTTTTTAACAAATATTTTAGTTACAAAAAAATAATTCATACAGACTTCGTCCCCATTTACAGGTAATGCCTGCCTCGTATTACATAATAGTTATGTATTTATATAATAGTTCTTGAAAAACTGGTCATTATCGTGATATATGGACTGCCCACAGGACAGTGGTATTGACTAAGATAGTGATAATGACTGAGCCAAAGGCGAGGTCATTATCGCTGTCGCAGTCAATACCACTGTCCTACGGGCAGTCCATGTATCACGATAATGTCCAGTTTTTCAATAACTATAATGTTTATTTCATTGAGAAACCATGTTTTGGAAAATTCTCGTAAATTCAAAATGCCTAAAGCGAACTCGAGTAGTTGTACGATTTCTATGACAAAGAGTGAAGACCAGTCGTAGTAATACTGCCATTCATTTTAGTGCAATTTTTCAGTATATGAATATTAATCAAGTTATCTTTAATTTTATATTTAACGAAAACATATAATAAACAATTCAACAACTTAAATATAATATTAAAATCAGAAACATGTTTCATAAAAGGTAAATCTCTCTAAACAGAGAAACCACGCTCCACCGGTCATTAACAGAGAGATCACGCCCTAGCGGTCATTATCAGACGGAAACCACGCCCCAACGGTCAATATCAGACGGAAACCACGCCCCATCGGTCATTATCATGTAAAAGTTCGTTAACGACCGGTTTTCTGGTCCGTTTTTTCTGTTAATGACCGATGGAATTTATTACTGAAGAATAATGAATGCCATGTGACCACTTTTTATCCAATAAGAGAATCTTATTCTCAACCGATATGAAATAAATTTTATTTGAGCCGGAAAAAAATGCTACATAACAATTGTCATCAGTCAACAATAGTCCTCAGTCAATAATAGTCCTCAGTCAACAATAGTCATCAGTCAACAATAGTCCTCAATCAACAATAGTCCTCAGTGGATAATTTTACCTGGTTCTGGTTCCGTTCTGCATTTCACACCAACATCATCTTTGTGGTGATAAAAACGAAAGTGAGGACCCCATCTGATTGTACAGTCGTTCATATCATTTGCCATGAAAGGACAATGGATGTCATCAATCCAGATTGGACCTTGTCCCGGTGGAAATGTGTTTAACTTTGGAGTTCCACCATATCTTTAAATATAGAACATTGGTATCGTATAGTACAGCATACAAGTCGACGTTATATTCTGTCCTGATATTATTTTATTGAAGACTCTCAACATTTTAAAAATAAAGTGAGAATCATTGAGAGAGGTATGTATTTCATTTCAAATTGTCGGAAATAACAAAAAAGTATACGTTGTTTGTACTTTTATTAACTTATCCAACAAAAAATCAGATAATACATGTTGTACATTCAAGACCAATATGGTTCTAGATGACATTTCCTCCTCAGAAAATGTTGAAAATTTGATATTTCATAATTATAAAGAATGATTCAATCTACAAGGATACAATATAAGATTCATTAAAGTAAAAATAATGAAAATATAACAGAAAACAGTCAGCTTTGAATATTATTTAAACTTTTGAAGTCGTTAAATATCTAAAACAAACAAAGAAATTAAAATCAAAGTAACCGAGAATACGCCACGTTTTATTATTAAACTAGACAAATATACAGCAAATAAAGGCAACAGTAGTATACCGCTGTTCAAAACTCATAAATCCATGGACAAAAAACAAAATCGGGGTAACAAACTAAAACCGAGGGAAACGCATTAAATATAAGAGGAGAACAACGACATAACACTAAAATGTAACACACATAGACAAAATTCCACGAGAATAACAAATATAACATATATATATAACATCAAAACCAAATACATGAATTTGGGATAGACAAGTACCGTGACACGTCTTATCGCAATGTGAATTTACACTCAAAAATAAGAGAAAACAAACGACACAACGTTATAATGTAATACACACAGAAACGAACTATATTATAACAATGGCCATATTCCTGACTTGGTACAGGGCATTTTTAAAGGAAAAAATGGTGGGTTGAACCTGGTTTTGTGGCATGCCAAACCTCGCACTTTCATGGCCATGTGAAATGTAACATCAAAATGACAACACAGGACTACAATACAAATAAATTGGAGAACACAATTGACAAAGAATCACACGAACAACAACCAACAAAAGGCAACAAGTTCAAAATTTCAATACGCTAGAAGTGTATTTTGTTCACACAAGACCTACGTGTGACGCCCAGATACAAAAGTTTGAAAGCCGAAACGAGTACAAAGTTGAACAGCATCGAGGACCAAAAGATCAAAAAGGTTGTGCCAAAAACGGCAAGGGTTTTCTGTTAGTTACCAGAAAATCCCAATAATTTAGAAAAAATTATCATATCCAGAAATCAACGGCACTTTGCTTATTTGAATATTATACTAAAGAAATCGGATACGGGTTACGGAAATTACATTAAAATGATAGCGAATTTTGAAAAAATGTCTGTTTTAATTTTAATTTAAGTGATAGACAGGTTGCCGGGGCAGAAAATGAATATACACAACAATATACACCATTTAAACGAAACATAATGACTGTTGTTGCAAAAATACAGGTTCCTGAGCTATTTTAAAAATCGAAGCGAGAGGCTTTTAACATCATGAACATTGCAGTGTAAAATACAGGCTAAAATGGCTGAAACGTCAAATTTGCAAACTTCGTGTTGAAAATTAGCTTACAAGGTCATTACAAAAACAGGTTGCCGGGGTGAAATATGAAACTTGAATTTCCAAAGAATAAGCAAGTCCAAACCTTGTATGTGTAGTCGTTGAACTCTAGGTTCCCACGTAAAATTAAAATGTCACTATTTCAAGAAAAATAAACTCACGAAAGCACGAAAAATTCACTAAATTCGCGTTCATTGTTTTGATTTTGACCGCCGGACAACTTTACGGAAATATCAAAGTGATTGTAAATAAGGACTCTGTGACGGGCAACTTATAATATCCGTGTTTTAAAGATTTTAATGATATCAAGCCTATCAAGCCAGTCCAGTTCAAAGTACTATCACGTGGTACAATTCTCATTTACATATTATGAATATTAATTAGCAAAACCACTACTAATTTCTGGCTATGTACTATTGCAAACAGTAAATTTTATAAAATGAATATTCAAAAGATGTACATGATAAAACTGAAGTATTAACTAATTACAGGAAACAACTGAAATACATTTACATAACCAGACATTTGAAACACAAAAGTAGACACATTCGAATAAGTTTAAACCTCTACGCCAAGTGACGTCCTATTTGAAACTGAAAAATGACGATAAAATGACGTCATTTGAATTTGTAAAACAGATCATCAAAAAATGAAAAATGACGTCACATAAGAATGAAGAAAATAGAATTAGGATTGATTTAAGATTATATATTTGAACTAAATACTGATATGCATTTAATAACAAAGCACATTTTAATACTTATTAATATCAAATTAAGGTAGCAATTAACTATATAATAAAACTATGTCCGGTTTGTTTTGAATCTAACTTCAAACGTAAAATATCGAACTGATTACGTTGAACGAAATCAAATCTGATAAATGAAGGCGGTGATTAATTTTCTTTACCATAACACATAAATATAATAGAAAAGACGTCAACACATTTGACAAAATCCGATGAGAATTACAAATATAACATTAAACATTTAAACTAAATACATGAATTTGGGATAGACAAGTACCGTACCACGTCTTATAGTAATGCGAGTTCACACTCGGCAAAACAGTCACAATCGGAAATAAGTCACGTTTGGTAATTAAAAGATTAGACGACATTATGACAAAACACAATCTTCCATGTGGTAAAAATGTCCTTAGCTAGTTTGGTCAACGACACATCGTATGGATCCACCAAATCGTGATGGTGTCCACAAAATTTACGGAGTGTCAATTTTAATCTGTCCTCCTCATAACTTTGTTGGAGCAGTTTCTTCGTAAGGAGCACACTCCTGTATATGAATTCCGTATAGTGTGAACAAGCACGAGAATAACGTATCAATTGTGATATGTAAACACCATACGAAGGAGCAGAGGGCATGTTACTGCTAAGAAATGGGAAATTGATAATTGGGAAGTTGAAATCGTCCCTTTTATCATAGATTTTCGTGTGAAGTCGTCCATCTACGTCAATATTGAGGAAAAGATCAAGGTATGAAGCAGTCCTTCTAGTATCAATGGTATCCTTAATTTCAAGTTCACTTGGATATATGAGATGTAAGTATTGGCTGAAATATGGGTTATTCAATGATAGAACATCATCAATATATCGGAAAGTAAAATTAAAGAATTTCGCAAGGTGCTTTTTCTTTTTGTCTTTTAGAAGGTTCTGAATGAATTCTGCTTCATACGAGTACAAAAACAAATCAGCCAGCAGGGGTGCACAATTAGTACCCATTGGAATACCGACTGTCTGTTGAAATATAAATCCTCCAAACTCAACAAATATATTGTCGATCAAAAAGTCCAGCATTTTGATAATATCATCTTCAGTATATTTTCTGGGAGATTCAGTGTGATTTTTCACAAAATATGAATTATTGTAACCCAAAACAAGAAATTTGTATCTACGATTTCCTTTTTTATAGAAAAAGCTCTGTTTTATGAGATGGTGTAGTCGATCTTTCAACTGAGCATGGGGAATAGTAGTATATAGCGTAGAAAAATCAAAAGTTTTTATGTTGCTGCAAAATTGCAAAGATTGTGATTGAAGGTTAAGCAGTGGATCTTTCGAATTTTTGAGAATCCACATCTGGTTAACACCACTGTTAGGATATATCTCCTCACAATATGTTTGAAGCCCATCTTTAACTGTCGAAAGAATAGTAGTCAGTACTTTAGACAGATGTTTGGTCGAGCATTTTGAAGGCCAGCTATGTATCGTTCTTTATATGGAGTTTTGTGTAATTTAAATATCCAGTATAATGAAGGCAAGTTTTCTTCGTTTTCTTTGATGTTGATACCAAAACAAAGAAGGACAGATTTATGATTTTGTAAAATTTCGTCTTTGGTAAATGATGTTAAAGAATATGTAGGATTACCAGTAGTTTTATCAATTCCAAGCTCTGTAGTGAGACATTGCAAATAATGTTTTTTACATATGAAGACAATATTATTGGAGGCTTTATCTGCTGGAACAACGACATATTTGTCATGCAAAGAGGATAAAGCATCCACAACCTCCGGATTCTTGAAAGGGTTAGAAACTTTAGTACTCATATTACATCGTAGTTTTTGTATGCGCCTCTGAATGCATGATTTTTTTTAATAAAATCATGAAAATATGATAAATTTCCAAAACATTGTTACACAAATTCAAAGCAAACTTTAACAGACTAAATATTCACGATGGTTTTTACAAAACCTGCTCTTTTGAAAGAAAGAGTTAAGTTTTTCCAAACGATAGAAATGTCAGAGAAACCGAAATTTCAGTAAATGTCTACAAATTCAACCCCATTTATTTGTAAAAGTAACCGACGAAGGCATACTTTTTTTACAAACTTCAATTGACTAGGTGAAAAAAGCTTGCATGTAAGTTTTCGTCGAAATTCACAGTAGGTTCAAAACTGTATCGTATGCCCTTGAACAGTAGAAGCTATCGGTGTTATCCACAACCACAAAAAATTAAAACATAGTGTGGAATATTCAAAAGTTTTACTTTATCATATAGAACTTTAATGTATTGTAAGTTGAGTTTTATTTCTAAAGACAATTTTAAAGTATTGAAAAAAACTATTTTCTTCCTGTTTATGTTCCTAGTATTTTTTCCAACTTATGACATAAAATTTTACTACAATTTCGTGTCATAAAATTTCAGCCAAAAGCATATATTGATTTTAAAAGAAGTGTAATATTGGTGTTTCCCGATTGTCCCACTTTTTGAAATTACAAGTAAAAAAATAGTGAAATATTGTGGGACAATCGTGAATATGTTTGTGGGACAATTGGGAAGTTTTAATGTGGGACAATTGGGAATTGTTTTGATAGTGATTATTTTGTTTTTAGAGTGTGTGGCAGTTAATTACTACGGAAGCCCTGGAGTGCCATGCAAAAATAAAATTACAACTTGTGCGCACAAGTTACTAACTTGCGCGCACAAGTTACTAACTTGCGCACACAAGTTACTATCTTGTGCGCACGAGTTACACAACTTGTGCGCACGAGTTACTAACTTGTGCGCACAAGTTACACGTGATTTAATAGACATGCGCTGTTTTGCTAAAGAGACTACTTTAAGGAACGCCGTAGCTATAGTATACGAACATATGTATACATGAATGCACATACTATTCATTATCTGCACATGTTTTTTTTTCTATATGTACACATACTTTTCATATATATGAACATAGTTTACTTTATATGCACTTACTTTATATATATATATATGCACATCGTTTACCTTATATGCACATACTTTTCTATATATGCACATATATGAGCATTTATTTTTTTTTGTATATTTGCACATAGTTAACTTCATATGCATATACTTTTTTTCTATATAATAATTATTTATTATATATGCACATACTTATTCTGTAGTTCTACATGTGGATACTTTTCTCAGTATGAACATAGTTTTTCAACGTGAGAATTAAAATTCATATTATACTTTTCGGCTAGGTTTTTTCAAACTGAACTAAGGGTTCCAATATCATAAGAATAATGTTGATTAAGAATTACTTAATGTTGTTGTTCAATTAAGCAACTTTTGGAATCATTTTTATATTAATGCAATATTATGTTGGCATGTATGATGGTATGACGCTGTTGTCTTCATCTATAGTCACCTGTTGTTGAAGGAGTCGATTTGTTTGTATTGAATTTTAACACAAGGAATATAACCACTAATTGCAAATTGATTTCAGTGATTGTTGTCCCAACAATTCAGTGATAACGGGTTAAAAGTTGTAAAAATGCATTCTTAGAAAATTTAATTTAAATTGCCATTTTTTTTACCAATTTTAATGGGTTTTCAAAATTTTCAGTATAGATCTCAAAATGAGAATTGTTTTAATGATATTTTGTATACAGTTGTATAAGTATTGGAACATCTCATTTCCATAGATATTATTTGGCCCTGTCCCCTCAGTAATTGTCTATTGACTGAAAATGTATTGGCATTTGCAAGTCATATTTCTATGGAGATTATAAAGCCAATCCCTCATCATGGTTCATTGACATTGAAACTTTTATATAGTTTACAAGTTTATATTTGTTTAAAGGGAACGACTTATGATAAACCCATGGTATTTTGTATGTAGTTGTATATTGGCACATCTCTTTTCCATAGATATTGTTCAGCCATGTACTTTCAGTGGTGGATCATCAACTTTGAATATTTGCATAACTTGCATGTAAAAGTGTTGCTATTTTGATTTTAACATTTGCATTGTCAAAATTACAAAAAGGCGTTACATAACCATTCCTGTGAACAGTTTATTTTTCTAATATTTTGACGAAGTTAAAACACATGGCTATAAAAGAGGGATGTTTGGCATGCCACAAAACCAGGTTCAACCCACCATTTTTTCCTTTAAAAATGTCCTGTTCCAAGTAAGGAATATGGCCATTGTTATATTATGGTTCGTTTCTGTATGTGTTACATGTTAACGTTGCGTCGTTTGTTTTCTCTTATTTTTGAGTGTAAATTACATTACGATAAGACGTGTCACGGTACTTGTCTATCCCAAATTCATGTATTTGGTTTTGATGTTATATTTGTTATTCTCGTAGGATTTTGTCTGATGCTTGGTCCGTTTCTGTGTGTGTTACATTGTAGTGTTGTGTCGTTGTTCTCCTCTTATATTTTATGCGTTTCTCTCAGTTTTAGTTTGTTACCCCGATTTTGTTTTTTGTCAATGGATTTATGAGTTTGAACAGCGGTATACTACTGTTGCCTTTATTTATATATATATTATAGTGTTATTAACAGGCTGTTTCTGTATTGGCACTGGTATAGATTCTCGGTCAGCTGTATTGGCCTCGAGGCGGCCAATACAGCTGACCGAGAATCTATACCAGTGCCAATACAGAAACAGCCAGTTCATAACACTTTTATTAAATGATTATAAGAAAAATAAAAACCGGAAGTGAACGTCCCGTATTAGCCCATCGGCCAATACGGCTTTTTCCCCGCTTTTTTTTGTATTGGCCCTGTTTTTTCCGTTTCAAAACTTTAAGACGTTACAAAACATTGCAAATCATTTAACCTGTTTATTAAATGATTTTAATTTAAAAAATATTATACAAATGTTTATATGCATAACGATACTTCCAAAGTTAAGTAATGGCGTAAGAAAATTGAAAAGCGGAAGTGAACGTCCTGTATTAGCCCTAGGGCTAAGGTAGCAATAAACAGTTAGGAAAAAATACCAAAATTTGCCCTTATGAATTTTACCATTCCCTTTCCATTGCTTTCTTGCAATATCAAGCTTACTGTTTGTGTCATATATGGGCATATGTATGTTATCAGAATCTTCCATAGATTTTATATCCAGTATGTAAAATGCAAAATATAATTTCTTTTTGGTATATCCATGGCAACAATCTGCATTTATTTGTTATAAAATATTGCAAAAGGGGGGGGGGGGGGGGGAAGATGTCACAAATTTCCCCAAAATTTGGCTAAAAGTAGAATTTCAATCGCTTGAAGTAACAACGTTTCTGAAACTGTGTACATATATCATTCAGCAAATCCAATGAAAATCATATGTCTTTCATCTCATTTTTTTGTAAAATTGAGTCAAAAACTTCGTGTAGAAAAAGAGTGTTTGTAAACAGTACATTAATTTCTGGACCGATGGCCGGTCTAGCTATGAAAATACGGATTGTCAAACAGAAAACAGCCCATAAAACATGCAAAAAATTATCTTGATGCACTTCTAAACCATCTTTGAAAGCTAAATTAGCACTCATCTGTCTAAAAATTAATTTTATTACACAATAACTTTCCTATTTGAAAAATCCAAAGGGGCCAAAATGCGAAACTAAACTCCTAACTGTGTATTGCTACCTAATACGGCTTTTTTCCCGCTTTTTTCTGTTTTGGCCCTGTTTTTTCCGTATTGGCCCTGTTCTAAGAGCAATATTAAATCTTGATTTATATCGACAGTGGGACGTTTTCAGTATTGCACATACTGATTTATCCGTATTAGGGCTTATTTGCTCATATCATTTAATAAATATATATATATATATAATTACTTTCGTATACAAAGAGAAAAATTCAAGAGAGATACATTACTCCCACCCGACCCCCAATTTTCAAAAGCTTACAAATGGAAAATGAATACATGATTCTAGCAATATTTTTGACTCTTTAAGATATAATATAAAATTACTTATCAAATTCATAAAATGCCCCAACGGCCCAGTTTGATATTACTGCAAATGCAAAACCCTGAATAGTTTGATCAAGTATGACCCCTTTAAATACGTTTGACATATCTACATTTGGATTGTGATTAAAATTCTGATAATTGACATCTTTTTAAAGACATCAAGAAATTCAGTGGGCTTTTCTTATACACTCTTTTTTTTTTAAATTAAAATTGACCAAAGAATTATGAATCATAAAAATGTGAAACATATAGTTGACCTACTGCGTTATAACATCTGAGAAAAGTAATGGCATGAAAACAAGTGACTATAGATAAAGACAACAGCGCCATACCATCATACATGCCAAAATTTTATTGCATTAATATAAAAATGATTCCAAAAGTTGCTTAATTGAACAACATACATTTTTGCGAAATTCTTAATAAACATTCTTTTAATGATATTGGAACCCTTAGCTTAGTTTGAAAAGAAAAAAACAGAAAAGTATTATATGAATCGTAATTCTCACGTTGATAAGCTTCATATTAACATGCAGAACTACAGTTGTACATTCATATGTAGAATAAGTATGTGTTTATATCGAAAAAATGTATATGCATATGAAGTTAACTATGTGCAAATATACAAAACAATGCGAATATATGTGCATATATAGGAAAGTATGTGCATATAAAGTAAACAATGTGCATATGTAGGAAAAGTATGTGCAAATATATATAAAAAGTAAGTGCATGTAAAGTAAACTGTGTTCATATATATATAAAAAGTATGTGTATATATAGAAAAAACATGTACAGATATTGAAAAGTATGTGCATTCATGTACATATACATATGTTCGTATTCGGCAGCTACGGCGTTCCATAAAGTAGTCTCTTAAGCAAAACAGCGCATGTCTATAAGATCACGTGTAACTTGTGCGCACAAGTTGTAATTTTATTTTTGCATGGCACTCCAGGGCTTCCGTAAATTACAGGTAACTGTTCAATGTTACTTATAAAATACTGAAAAAATAATAAACAAATAATAATATTTACAATTGTTAGTCTTACCTGAATAATTTTAAAAAAAACGTTTTTAATGATTTTGGACTGTCTGTCATTAATTGTGAGTTCTGACTCTCAGATCTGTACTTAGTGTCTTTGTTGTATATAAAATAGCCGTCCACGTCCACTCTTTATTTTGGTAACATGCATTACTACATGTGTATCCATCTGACTGAATTCTAGATAATTCTTATATGGTACTGTTTTAACACTGTTCCGGTGTTATTTGGGAGGGTTTGGGCAGTCGAATAAGTTTAACCCCGATATACATTCTGTATCTGGTCCCAATAGTTTAGGAATTAGGTGCCAAAAAGGGGGCCCAAAATAAGCATTTTTGTACTTTTCAAACATTAACTTGTGTTTAAGTGTATGAATCTCTCTGAAATTAAACCACAAGTTTCCATACCATTAAGAAAATGAAAGGAATTATTTTGAGAGGTTATGGCTCAAAATGTTTTGGAATTAGGGGCTAAAAAAGGCGAAATTAGGGGCAAATAAGGGGGGGAAAACTAGGTTTTCCGGACAATAACTTTAGATTTATAATTTTTTAATCATACCACATGTTCTTATTTTTATTAAAGTCTGGTTCTTTATCGTGTTTATATAGTTGGTGAAGAGTCTTGTTGACTGCACTTTATGGCAAAGACAATAGGAATATTGGTAAAACAATCTCTAAAAGTGATTATGTGAAAGACAAAACTGCTTCGTTATAAATAAAAAAAAGTTGTTGGTTCAGGTGAATCTTACATTGGGTGTTAGCAGTCTTCAATAGCGCAGAGAATGTTGTAAAAATTCCTCTAAACTTTCCAAATAAAATTCCAAAGGTACTAGTGGAAACGTTTCTCCATCAAAAATTTGGCATAAAGACAGGAACAATTATATATATTGACTGTTAGATATACTGTTACCAGATAGAGGGTAAAATGAAAATGAGTTTATACCTTTTTAAATTGCATGCATTATATCTATATATGAATACGAGAAACACTTATGAACCACATAAACAGACGACAACAATGCACATCAGATTCCTGACTGGTATATTTCATAAATCATAGATAAAATATTGGTTTCAAAGAAAAGGGTCTTTTATCTTATGATTCAAAAAAACATTTTATTTTAATACTTTTATAAAATTAATAATTTAAACGTTCATGAAATAAATATTTTATACTTTTATAAAACTCATATTTTATACTTTTTATAAAATGATTATTTTATGCTTTTATAAAATTAATATTAAATGGACAATAATTAATTCTTTTTTATTAAGTAAAACAAACAACAGTTACCTAGTTTATCTACGAATAGTTTACTTCATATAATAATGTGGTACAATCAGAACTTTTCATGTGGGACAATCAGAACTTTTCATGTGGGACAATCAGAACTTTTCATGTGGAACAATCAGAACTCTGAAATTGTAAAAAGTGGGACAATCGGGAATAAACCGTAATATTATACCTTACCACAAATTCACCTAATAGTTACCTATCCATTTAAACTTTTGGCAGTACTATTCTCCCATTGAACAAATACAACAGGTATTGCTCTCTGTATAGTTTATTCACTTAGACCTTTAAATTTCTTCTAAGAGAAATCTATCACTCATTGATTAATTTACCTAAGTAAAAAGTTTATCAGCTACATGTAAATAGATGGAAATAACATGTTTAACATTTAAAAACCTGCATGCGAGTTTGTATTTATTATATTTTCAATCTGTCGAATGTAAACACTGATTCAAACTTTAATAAAACTTTATATCTGACAAAATTTTCAACATTATTCCTATCTAAAATAAAATTGACAAAAACAACCCCAAAAATGGTTGTTTATAGAAGGCCTTCTTAAAAGTATTCAATAACTATGTATATTTAAACAAAAACTAAAAAATGCAAATTTTGATAGGAATAATAATTTTTTTTTTTTCAAAAATCAACTTTTTATTATTAAATTAGTGTTTATTTTGAACAGACTGAAAACAATATTATTAATATGAATAAAAACAAAATCACATGCAGTTTTTTAAATGTTAAACATGTTATTTCCATCAACTTAGCAGATAAACATTTTACTCAGGTAAATTATTAAATGAGTGATAGATTTCTCTTAGAAGAAATTTAAAGGTCCAAGTGAATAAACTATACAGAAAACAATACCTCTTGTATTTGTTCAATGGGACAATAGTACTGCCAAAAGTTTAAATGGACAGGAAACTATCAGATATAATTGGGCTCGCAATAAAAACGAAACAAATCAATGGTCTGGGAACCCTTCATATTTCTACTTTTGTGAAATGTTTGGACAAAACACTGCAGTCGTCCTTTTAATCAATATGCTTACGAAACATATCCTCCTCGTATGACATTTTTCAATTCATTTGATTTAAACAAGAAGTAAATACTGAAAACATCTCACACTTTCACTCCTTACAAACACACTACAACTTTCCGTGAATATGTATGCATGTCTATACATAATGTAAATACAATGTATATTTAAGAACTGCTAGCTACATGTAAATGCAATGCATATTTAAGAACTGCTAGCTACATGTAAATGCAATGTATATTTAAGAACTGCTAGCTACATGCAAATGCAATGTATAATTAAGAACTGCTAGCTACATGTAAATGCAATGTATATTTAAGAACTGCTAGCTACATGTAAATGCAATGTATATTTAAGAACTGCTAGCCACAAGTAAATGCAATGTATAATGAAGAACTGCTAGCTACATATACATTCAATGTATGATTAAGAACTGCAAGCTACATGTAAATGCAATGTATAATTAAGAACTACTAGTTACATGTAATTGCAATATATTATTAAGAACTGCTAGCTTCGTGTAGCTAACAAAAAGTATAATGTAAAAAAATATTTTCATTGAACTACTAGCAGTACACCTTGTTTACGGGCCGGTTGAAATCCGCCGCCGGGTGCGGGATTGCCTCGCTGTGTTGAAGCACCATTGGTGGCCTTCAGCTGTTTCTGCTCTTTGGTCGGGTTGTTGTCTCTTTGACACATTCCCCATTTCCATTTTCAATCATATACATGATTAATATTCTATACAGCGGAGCCGAGAATTTTCCATAAACATTTGCACTATTATTTTTGTTTGTAATATCAATTCATTCGACTACGATTTTCTATTCTGGATATCATTTCTTAACTTACATCCAATAAACAAATGTTCAAACTCTTCTTCATAGATTCGAACAAATATCTCTCTTTCTTACTGATGCTGAATTGGTCATAAGATCATTGTTAATAATACAATTGTTTATACGGGAATTTACACTGACCTATATCCCAGCATCCTGCACACTACATCTGCCTTTCAAATCCGAAACCTCTAGGTGTCACAGTACCCCATGTGTTGTTATGTTTGACCTCAATCCGTCCTTCATGCTCAACATTAGAAGCTGCTAGTCGTAAACTTGCATTTGAGTTCTCTAAAATAATGATACGAATGGTATATTGGAAACCTATCTATAACATATTTCTGAACTCTCTGTTCGGATCATTTAATTTGTGTTGTAGTATACGTTTGATTTTGTGTTGCTCATCTATAAGATATCATAATAAACGTAAAATCAAAAAACTTATATATATATATAAGTTTTTTGAAAATATATATATATATATATATATATAAGGTACTTGTAATTCGGGATAGATATGATTATAACGTTTATCAGACCTCTAGATCTTGTTCGGTACGGTTTTCACGTTATGACACATGCAGCATAACACTAAATCGTTTAAACAAAGTAACATTGATGTTTTTTTATGTTGAATATTAATGATTAAATAAAGCTTTGTGTGATTACCAGGCAGGGTCCAATATAATGGTGACAAATACAAAAAAAAATTTGGTGCAACTGGAAAATATGAAATCAGGTTTTTTTTTATATCCCTCGGGTCTTGTGAGATATTTGTTGTTAAATTTTATATAATTCATATTATAATTTCAAGAGTTTTTTTTTCCTTTTTGTGAAGCATCTTATATAATTTAAATTTCCTAACACGCGTCTGGCATACTAACTTATTGGCCTGGAATATTTTATGAGTCTTTTTTAGTCTTTGTGTTTGTCCCCTTTTGTTTACCTAGCTCCTTAAATAGCGCCCATTGACTTGATGCAAAGTCTTACTAATTAGGGCATTTCTGTAGAGGACGAACAATAAAATGAACACATGCGTATGTTTTTTTTTATTTTTGGCCAATCATTCTCTATTCTTTAATATTTGACCCCATTTATTATTCTCTATTCTTTAGTATTTGACCCATTTTTCTCTATTCTTTATATTTGGCCAATCATTCTCTATTCTTTAGTATTTGACCCATTTTTCTATATTCTTTATTTTTTGGCCAATCATTCTCTATTCTTTAGTATTTGACCACATTTTATTTCTCATCTATTCTTTAGTATTTGACCCATTTTTCTCTATTCTTTATTTTTGGCCAATCATTCTGTATTCTTTAGTATTTGACCCATTTTTCTCTATTCTTTATATTTGGCCAATCATTCTCTATTCTTTAGTATTTGACCCATTTTTCTATATTCTTTATTTTTGGCCAATCATTCTCTATTCTTTAGTATTTGACCCATTTTTCTCTATTCTTTATATTTGGCCAATCATTCTTTTTCTTTAGTATTTGACCCATTTTTCTATATTCTTTATTTTTGGCCAATCATTCTCTATTCTTTAGTATTTGACCCATTTTTCTCTATTCTTTATATTTGGCCAATCATTCTCTATTCTTTAGTATTTGACCCATTTTTCTATATTCTTTATTTTTGGCCAATCATTCTCTATTCTTTAGTATTTGACCCATTTTTCTATATTCTTTATTTTTGGCCAATCATTCTCTATTCTTTAGTATTTGACCCATTTTTCTCTATTCTTTATATTTGGCCAATCATTCTCTATTCTTTAGTATTTGACCCATTTTCTATATTCTTTATATTTGGCCAATCATTGATTTCTCTATTCTTTAGTATTTGACCCATTTTTCTCTATCTTTATATTTGGCCAATCATTCTCTATTCTTTAGTATTTGACCCATTTTTCTATATTCTTTATTTTTGGCCAATCATTCTCTATTCTTTAGTATTTGACCCATTTTTCTATATTCTTTATTTTTGGCCAATCATTCTCTATTCTTTAGTATTTGACCCATTTTTCTATATTCTTTATTTTGGCCAATCATTCTCTATTCTTTAGTATTGACCCATTTTTCTCTATTCTTTATATTTGGCCAATCATTCTTTTTTCTTTAGTATTTGACCCATTTTTCTATATTCTTTATTTTTGGCCAATCATTCTCTATTCTTTAGTATTTGACCCATTTTTCTCTATTCTTTATATTTGGCCAATCATTCTCTATTCTTTAGTATTTGACCCATTTTTCTATATTCTTTATTTTTGGCCAATCATTCTCTATTCTTTAGTATTTGACCCATTTTTCTATATTCTTTATTTTTGGCCAATCATTCTCTATTCTTTAGTATTTGACCCATTTTTCTCTATTCTTTATATTTGGCCAATCATTCTCTATTCTTTAGTATTTGACCCATTTTTCTATATTCTTTATATTTGGCCAATCATTGATTTCTCTATTCTTTAGTATTTGACCCATTTTTCTCTATTCTTTATATTTGGCCAATCATTCTCTATTCTTTAGTATTTGACCCATTTTTCTATATTCTTTATTTTTGGCCAATCATTCTCTATTCTTTAGTATTTGACCCATTTTTCTATATTCTTTATTTTTGGCCAATCATTCTCTATTCTTTAGTATTTGACCCATTTTTCTATATTCTTTATTTTTGGCCAATCATTCTCTATTCTTTAGTATTTGACCCATTTTTCTATATTCTTTATTTTTGGCCAATCATTCTCTATTCTTTAGTATTTGACCCATTTTTCTATATTCTTTATTTTTGGCCAATCATTCTCTATTCTTTAGTATTTGACCCATTTTTCTATATTCTTTATTTTTGGCCAATCATTCTCTATTCTTTAGTATTTGACCCATTTTTCTATATTCTTTATTTTTGGCCAATCATTCTCTATTCTTTAGTATTTGACCCATTTTTCTCTATTCTTTATATTTGGCCAATCATTCTCTATTCTTTAGTATTTGACCCATTTTTCTATATTCTTTATATTTGGCCAATCATTGATTTCTCTATTCTTTAGTATTTGACCCATTTTTCTCTATTCTTTATATTTGGCCAATCATTCTCTATTCTTTAGTATTTGACCCATTTTTCTATATTCTTTATTTTTGGCCAATCATTCTCTATTCTTTAGTATTTGACCCATTTTTCTATATTCTTTATTTTTGGTCAATCATTCTCTATTCTTTAGTATTTGACCCATTTTTCTATATTCTTTATTTTTGGCCAATCATTCTCTATTCTTTAGTATTTGACCCATTTTTCTCTATTCTTTATATTTGGCCAATCATTCTCTATTCTTTAGTATTTGACCCATTTTTCTATATTCTTTATATTTGGCCAATCATTGATTTCTCTATTCTTTAGTATTTGACCCATTTTTCTCTATTCTTTATATTTGGCCAATCATTCTCTATTCTTTAGTATTTGACCCATTTTTCTATATTCTTTATATTTGGCCAATCATTGATTTCTCTATTCTTTAGTATTTGACCCATTTTTCTATATTCTTTATTTTTGGCCAATCATTCTCTATTCTTTAGTATTTGACCCATTTTTCTCTATTCTTTATATTTGGCCAATCATTCTCTATTCTTTAGTATTTGACCCATTTTTCTATATTCTTTATTTTTGGCCAATCATTCTCTATTCTTTAGTATTTGACCCATTTTTCTATATTCTTTATTTTTGGCCAATCATTCTCTATTCTTTAGTATTTGACCCATTTTTCTATATTCTTTATTTTTGGCCAATCATTCTCTATTCTTTAGTGTTTGACCCATTTTTCTATATTCTTTATTTTTGGCCAATCATTCTCTATTCTTTAGTATTTGACCCATTTTTCTATATTCTTTATTTTTGGCCAATCATTCTCTATTCTTTAGTATTTGACCCATTTTTCTATATTCTTTATATTTGGCCAATCATTGATTTCTCTATTCTTTAGTATTTGACCCATTTTTCTCTATTCTTTATATTTGGCCAATCATTCTCTATTCTTTAGTATTTGACCCATTTTTCTCTATTCTTTGGTATTTGACCCATTTTTCTATATTCTTTATTTTTGGCCAATCATTCTCTATTCTTTAGTATTTGACCCATTTTTCTCTATTCTTTGGTATTTGACCCATTTTTCTATATTCTTTATTTTTGGCCAATCATTCTCTATTCTTTAGTATTTGACCCATTTTTCCATATTCTTTATTTTTGGCCAATCATTCTCTATTCTTTAGTATTTGACTCATTTTTCTCTATTCTTTATTTTTTGGCCAATCATTCTTTTTTCTTTAGTATTTGACCCATTTTTTTCTATTCTTTATATTTGGCCAATCATTCTCTATTCTAATAACCCCATATAGATTCTCATGTTATTGGAAGGAAATTCTCGGGGGAACAAACATTTTAAGCGAAATCGGACACTGTACTTTTCTAGTTATGGGACGATTTAGAATTTGACATTTTGTATTTGGGTTGCTGCCTCATTGCATATACCCCACATCTCTTTTTTATTCATTAGTTTTCAGGTAAAACTCACATGTTAGGGTTTTAACGGACATATACATGAATAATTTAAACCTTTTTCTGCTTTTGTCCAACATCTGACTGCTAGCACTGAATGATATCCGTCACACTGACAGGATGTACATTGCTCTCCCAATTCCTCGTGTGAACACTGGTCCAGATGTGTACCATTTTCAGGACATGTCAGATGTTGTATAAGCTCTCTAAAGAACATATGTTTAATATCTGGATTGATTTTAACGCCACCAAAGCTGAAGAAATTAAAACTATATAGTCTTCATTAGAGTATTTGAGCAGCGTGCGAAGTGTAAATGGGTATGAATACATTCTGTGTGTGCCTTTTTCAAGTCAGGAACCTGTCATTCAGTGGTTGTCGTTTGTTGTTAACTGTGTTACATAACAGTTTTCGTTCATTATCTTGTACATAAATAAGGCCGTTAGTTTTCTCGTTTGAATTAATTTACATTTGTCATTACGGGGCCTTTTAAAGCTGACAATGCGGTATGGATTTTGATCATTGTTTAAAGGGGCACTAGCTGTCAAATTCATGTTAACCGATTTAATTTAAATTCTCATATTTTATTTATAACAATGTAAAACATTTATCCAAACTATTAAAAGTCTAAAATAAATAATAAACAGGGCACGAGCATAAAAATATGTAGCTTTGTTTAGTGTGTATTTTAGTCCAGACGCCATCTAATTAATTATCGAATTGACCTCTATAGTCATGCGATGACCATATAAGCGATGTAAACATAAATATAGATATAAATAGATTTAGCAATCTCGTGCTGCTGGATTATCATAGGTTTATTTAATTTCATTTTATAGATGAAAATAAATGTTTATCATCGTTTTTACCTATTTTAAAATGATTTTTTGTGGATCGAATCAGTCAATCAAATGATTTACCTTAATAAAAATTGTTTCACTTTCAATGTTGACATTCTTATCCTTTAAATAACTTTACACATACAATTCACGTGTTATCCATCTCAAGCTACGGGGTTAAATTTCAGTTCACATGAATACGGATTCAATGAGGTCGAAGTATTCACTTGCAAGTGAATAATTCAAAATCAATGTTTTTTTTAGCTTATTTTGACTAAATTGAACCATACTGGCTGTTAAAGGTTCACTGTTTGCATGTCTTTATTGATTGAGCAAATCAAAAAAGATATTAGATTTTTTATACATCTCGTTGCCAGTGCCCCTTTAAGGACGTACGGGACCTACAGTTGCTCATTTCTGTGTTATTTGGTTTATTGCGGAGAGTTGTCGCATAAAGCGAATAATGATTTCGATAGAACTATATTTTGATTTATAAGATAAATGATAATCATCGCAATTATCTGTTCAAATCGGTGTTTCGATGAAAAATCCTCAGTGATAGCTGAAAATAAATGATTTTGCCGAATACAGGATGAAAATGAATAATATTTAACACAAAATGCAGGGATTAATTATGAACAAAAGTGAAAACAAATTTAAAACGGAAAAAAAGGCATGCGTATCAACAGATGAAAATAAATAGTTAATCCGAAAGAAATCCTCTAAATATCAAAATTATAAATACGCTGAAGCATCGAAAGTTTTACATTTTCCAATCCAATTTGGGGTTATACATTTTTGTTAAAAAAAATAGTTACTGGTTCTTCTTTAACATTCTTTTATATCTCTATTAATAACATTAACGGTACCAATTTTTTCTGAACCAGATGCGCATTTCGACAATACATGTCTCTTCAGTGATACTCGTGGCCAGCCAAAATATGTAAATTCCAAAGCTTATATAAAAGATGAAGAGCTATAAGCCAAAAGTTCCAAAACGTATAGCCAAATCCGTGAAAGGAATCAGAGCTTTGCAAGAGGGAGATACATTCCTTAATTTATAATCATTTTTAATATTTTGTAACAGAAAATTTAATAACACAAAAAATCCGTATTTTCATGCCAGTACCGGAGTACTGGCTACTGGGCTGGTGATACCCTCGGGGACTAACAGTCCACCAGCAGAGGCATCGACCCAGTGGTAGGAATAACATCAACGGTACCAATTTTTCTGCACTAGATGATCATTTCGACAATACATGTCTCTTCAGTGATGTTCGTGGCCAAAATATGTAAAATCCAAAGCTTATATAAAAGATGAAGAGCAATGATCCAAAAGTTCCAAAAAATATAGTCAAATCCGTGAAAGGAATCAAAGCTTTGCATGAGGGAGATACGTTCCTTAATTTATAACAATTCTTAATATTTTGTAACAGCAAATTTAATAACACAAAAAATCTGTATTTTCATGCCAGTACCGGAGTACTGGCTACTGGGCTGGTGATACCCTCGGGGACTAACAGTCCACCAGCAGAGGCGTATTTGAATGATTGCAATAACTGAATGCCTGAAAATTACGTTTATAAAAATAATTAGTGAAAAAGTTTTAAATACACTTTACAAAACTTAAAATCAAAAGAAGTTTTTACTCACTTATGTCCAAGCATTTTACAAAGAACATTGACTTCTCTATGTCCGACCCAATGATCACAAATTCTGCCTATCTGTCCGTTGTGATATACTTCGACAGTTCCTTCAGGTAGATTCTGTGGTAATTGAATAAGGCGAACAGGAACTGGACAAAATAAACAGAATGTTAACAATTATCAGACGTGTCAAACATATAACAATACAAAATATGACATAAGATAAGTTTTGGAGTAAGTTCATGAAAATTGTCTCCAAACACCACTAACCTCATTCGACAGAGTCAGATCTGGTTTGTCCATTAGCCTCATTGGACAGAGTCAGATCTGGTTTGTCCACTAGCCTCATTGGACAGAGTCAGATCTGGATTATCCACTAGCCTCATTGGACAGAGTCAGATCTGGTTTGTCCACTAGCCTCATTGGACAGAGTCAGATCTGGTTTGTCCACTAGCCTCATTGGACAGAGTCAGATCTGGTTTGTCCACTGGCCTCATTAGACAGAGTCAGGTCTGGTTTGTCTACTAGCCTCATTGGACATAGTCAGATCTAGTTTGTCCACTGGCCTCAGTGGACAGAGTCAGATCTGGTTTGTCCACTAGCCTCATTGGACAGAGTCAGATCTGGTTTGTCCACTGGCCTCATTAGACAGTCAGGTCTGGTTTGTTCACTAGCCTCATTGGACAGAATCAGATCTGATGTGTCCATTGTCTTCATTGGACAGAGTCGGATCTAGTTTGTCCACTGGCCTCATTGGACAGAGTCAGATCTGGTTTGCCCACTGGCCTCATTAGAAAGAGTCAGGTTTGGTTTGTGCACTAGCTTCATTGGACATAGTCAGATCTGGTGTGTCCATTAGCCTCATTGGACAGAGTCAGATCTAGTTTGTCTACTGGCCTCTTTGGATAGAGTCAGATCTAGGTTGTCTACTGGCCTCATTAGACAGAGTCGGGTCTGGTTTGTCTACTAGCCTCATTGGACATAGTCAGATCTAGTTTGTCCACTGGCCTCACTGGACAGAGTCAGATCTGGTTTGTCCACTAGCCTCATTGGACAGAGTCAGATCTGGTTTGTCCACTGGCCTCATTCGACAGTCAGGTCTGGTTTGTTCACTAGCCTCATTGGACAGAATCAGATCTGGTGTGTCCATTGGCTTCATTGGACAGAGTCGGATCTAGTTTGTCCACTGGCCTCATTGGACAGAGTCAGATCTGGTTTGCCCACTGGCCTCATTAGAAAGAGTCATGTTTGGTTTGTGCACTAGCTTCATTGGACATAGTCAGATCTGGTGTGTCCATTAGCCTCATTGGACAGAGTCAGATCTAGTTTGTCCACTGGACTCTTTGGATAGAGTCAAATCTAGTTTGTCTACTGTCCTCATTAGACAGAGTCAGGTCTGGTTTGTCTACTAGCCTCATTGGACAGAGTCAGATCTAGTTTGTCCACTGGCCTCACTGGACAGAGTCAGATCTGGTTTGTCCACTAGCCTCATTGGACAGAGTCAGATCTGGTTTGTCCACTGGCCTCATTAGACAGAGTCAGTTTGCCTACTAGCCTCATTGGACAGAGTCAGATCTAGTTTGTTCATTGGCCTCATTGGACAGAGTCAGATCTGGATTATCCACTAGCCTCATTGGACAGAGTCAGATCTGGTTTATCCAATGGCCTCATTGGACAGCGTCAGATCTGGTTTGTCCAAGCCTCATTGGACAGAGTCAGATCTGGTTTGTCCACTGGCCTCATTAGACAGTCAGGTCTGGTCTGTCCACTAGCCTCATTTGACAGAGTCAGATCTAGTTTGTCCACTGGCCTCATTGGACAGAGTCAGATCTGGTTTGCCCACTGGCCTCATTAGACAGAGTCAGGTCTCGTTTGTCCACTAGCTTCATTGGACATAGTCAGATCTGGTGTGTCCATTAGCCTCATTGGACAAAGTCAGATCTAGTTTGTCCACTGGCCTCATTGGATAGAGTCAGATCTGGTGTTTCCACTGGCCTCATCAGACAGAGTCAGGTCTGGTTTGTCCACTAGCCTCATTGGACAGAGTCAGATCTGTTTGTCCACTGGCCTCATTAGACAGAGTCAGTTTGTCCACTAGCATCATTGGACAGAGTCAGGTCTGGTTTGTCCACTAGCCTCATTGGTCAGAGTCAGATCTGGTTTGTCCACTAGCCTCATTGGACAGTCAGATCTGGTTTATCCACTGGCCTCATTGGACAGAGTCAGATCTGGTTTGTCCACTAGCCTCATTGGACAGAGTCAGATCTGGTTTGTCTACTGGCCTCATTAGACAGAGTCAGGTCTGGTTTGTCCACTAGCCTCATTGGACAGAGTTAGATCTGTTTGTCCACTGGCCTCATTAGACAGTCAGGTCTGGTTTGTCCACTAGCCTCATTGGACAGAGTCAGATCTGGTGTGTCAATTAGCTTCATTGGACAGAGTCAGATCTAGTTTTTCCACTGGCTTCATTGGACAGAGTCAGATCTGGTTTGCCCACTGGCCTAATTAGACAGAGTCAGGTCTGGTTTGTCCACTAGCTTCATTGGACATAGTCAGATCTGTGTGTTCATTAGCCTCATTGGACAGAGTCAGATCTAGTTTGTCCACTGGCCTCATTGGATAGAGTCAGATCTGGTGTTTCCACTGGCCTCATCAGACAGAGTCAGGTCTGGTTTGTCCACTAGCCTCATTGGACAGAGTCAGATCTGGTTTGTCCACTGGCCTCATTAGACAGAGTCAGTTTGTCTACTAGCCTCTTTGGACAGAGTCAGATCTAGTTTGTTCATTGGCCTCATTGGACAGAGTCAGATCTGGATTATCCACTAGCCCATTGGACAGAGTCAGATCTGGTTTGTCCACTGCCTCTTGGACAAGTCAGATCTGGTTTCACTACTATTGACATATCAGATCTGGTTTGTCCATAGCCTCATGACAATCAATCTGGTTTGTCCATAGCCTATGGACAGAGTCAGATCTGGTTTGTCCACTCTCATTAACAGTCAGGTTTGACTCTTCCAAATGCTTAACAAGATCTAGTATTCATGGTATTGTCAGATCTTTTCAGTGGCTTCAATGACAAGTCAGTCTGGTTTGTCCACTAGCCTCATTGGACAGAGTCAGATCTGGTTTGTCCACTAGCCTATTGGACAAGTCAGATCTGGTTTGTATACATGCAGTATCTGTTTCATGTTCATAAAATTGTTTTATTGTTTTTTAGTTTTCTATGTTGTATTTGTAGACTATTGTTTTCTATGTTGTGTTTGTAGACTATAGTTTTCTATGTTGTGTTTGTAGACTATAGTTTTCTATGTGTGTTAGTAGATGTTTTCTATGTTGTGTTTGTAGACTATTGTTTTCTATGTTGTGTTTGTAGACTATAGTTTTCTATGTTGTGTTTGTAGACTATTGTTTTCTATGTTGTGACTTTGTAGACTATCGTTTTCTATGTTTGTTTGTAGACTATAGTTTTCTATGTTGTGTTTGTAGACTATTGTTTTCTATTTGTGTTGTAGACTATTGTTTTTTATGTTTGTTTGTAGACTATTGTTTTCTATGTTGTGTTTGTAGACTATTGTTTTCTATGTTTTGTTGTAGACTATTGTTTTCTATGTTGTGTTTGAAGACTATTGTTTTCTATATTGGTTTGTAGACTATAGTTTTCTATGTTGTGTTTGTACTATGTTTTCTATGTTTGTTTGTAACTATCGTTTTCTATGTTGTTTGTAGACTAAGTTTTCTATGTTGTGTTTTAGACATTTAGTTGTGTTGACTATTCTTTTCTATGTTGCCGTTTGTAGAGATAATTTATGTGTGTTTAACATAATAGTTTTCTAAGTTGTTTTGTAGACAAGTTTCATGTTGTTTTGTAATGTTTGTACTTTGTCGTTTATTCTTTTTTCGTCTCGAATTTATCTCTTTTTCGACACTTTTAGTTTCGATCTTCTTTGATATCATCGCCTTTTTAGCAAAATATCGAATGAGATAACATAACATGTACATGTATATCGAAATGTTTTCATTTCATGTCAAGAGAAGTAGAATATTATATTAAATAATTTTAAATGATATACGGTATATTTGAGGATGTCAAGTGTATGGGATGCCTGTATGTAGCGTTTCTGACGTACATGTACACTGAATTTTATTCAGTTTAATGAATA
>CM034351.1:97996617-98006085 GCA_019925275.1 Mytilus edulis | reverse complement strand
ACTAAGATAAGAACAGTGTTACATATTGTCTTACATTAACAAATAATACGCTAGGAGGAGGAATATGTTTTGGTTTACCACTGTTAGACGACCGCCTGTCTTTTCGTGCCTTGAAACTTTCGTCGAAATATTCTCAAAATTATGAATCCAAGCTTCTTAAGATTTCGAAAAGAAATTCCTGCTAGAATGCTTTACCTTTTGAAATGTTTTAACATTATTATCAACTTATCATTTATGGAATACTAAAACATTGTTTCAAATAATTGCCATTGGTTCCATTTTTTCTAAGGAAGTGCAAAAAGTAAAATCACTAATCAAATGGCAAAATCAAGAGCTCAAACACATCAAACGAATGAATAACAACTGTCATATTCATGACTTGGTACAGACATTTTCTTATGTAGAAAATGCTGGATTAAACCTGATTTTAAAGCTAGCTAAACTTCTCACTTGAGTTGCATCAATTTCCAAAAAGAGCTTTTTAAAATATGTCTACAAGATTCAAGTTAGTATATTATGTAATGCATCTCTACATCCATAGTTCATTAGTTATATAACTTCCTGTCTACTGAATACTTATAGCGGAAGATCATAAGTGAGCAGGAGCGCATAGTTCAACGTATGCTTACTCGTGAAATTTTCGTTTAATTACTTTGAAGAATACCTTGTTAACTTGAAATGTAAGCCAAAATTTCAAAGCATGTAAATCTTTTTTTAACAGATGTTCAACTCTCTTGAAAAATATGTTTGCATTCTGATTTATGAATATCTTGATATTTTTACATATTTGAATATGAAGTAGACATGAATAGCAAAATGAATAAACAAAAGTGCATCCACTAGTGATATAAACAACGTATAGATAAATGTAAATGCAAAATTATGTCCAAATATAGAAAATCAATTAGGACGATCTCTCATCTAGTATATATGCAACTGTTTTAAGGACAACTATAATCAATATCATTGTATATACCAACTACTAAAATCTACTTTTCATTATAATTGCACGTCTGTAGATTTTAAACAAGCAATCATGCGTCAAATATACCATCGCACCTAAGCGTACGAACCATCAGACTTTAACGTATGGACCATCGAACTTTAGCTTACGGACCATCGAACTTTAGCTTACGGACCATCGCACTTTAACGTAGACCATTGCACTTCAGTGTGACAATATTTCGTATTTATATCTGTATAATCCTTCAAAGTGTGCGAACATTATATATTACAATTTTGTTCATTGTAGGACAAGCTGGTGGTAACCGTTATAATCATAATGGCGGCGGTGTTAATTATCTTTGTCTTCCGAATGATCCAGAAAATGGAGAACACCAATCATATGGCAATCCTCAGCTTTATGGTGCTGAATATGAGATATATGCATATAGGAAACCACGCGGAATGTCGGGTATTTTGGGAAATAGAGAGGTACCATGTGCTATATGTCGCAGGAAGCGGAGGTCTTCAGTAATAACAATTCCTGGTAAATAAGATACTTATCAAACAAACAAAAGAATCAATCATTATGGTTTATAAATTAGACATAAGTGTTATCTGTTTAAGTGTAGTCTTCGCCGATTGGCACCAAAAGAGGAAAATTGTATTACAGTATATTTAGTTACAAGTGCTTGCAGATTCCGGATTGTCGCAATTATTCGGCAGTAGTCCGTTTATTAATTTCTTTGAATAAGTACAAATAGATCTGCCAAGGACTAATCGTGAAATGATGGAAAATATATAAATACATTTTTCCGAGTTATGCGTTACTCCAAAAAATTATTTTTTTCAATTGGCATGTATTTACAAGAAACATTAAAATAATTAAGATTTTTTACAGATACGGCAACTTGCTCAAACGTTGGTCATTTGTGCGTTCTTGTGCGACTATTTCATTCTATAACATTGATGTTTTTTCCTATGTCTATAATAAGAGGAATACCAATAATTGCCTTCCGTACACCTTGGATATGACTCAAAACTTATTAAGAGTAGATTTCAGCAGTCTTCAATTCAGAGCTGATTGATTGGTTGTCCAAATTTGTGTTTGCTATATTTTCATAGGATAACAGTTTTAACAGCCGAAAATAAAAAAACAATGTCACCAAATTACGAAACTACAAAACCTTGTATGCCAAAATAAAATTGACTGATATTTGCCCAAAAAATGGAAATTCGAAATAAAGCTAATAAGTAATAGTTGAAAGTTTTAAAGAGAATAGTGCTGCAATTTTGTTTAACCTCTTTTTGTTTTTGTTTTTTGTATTTTGTCAAAAATATGCAGTTTACCAGTCAAAGTTATGAAAGGTGAAGGGTTGAGATCTAGGATAAATTATTTGCACCCTGTCATATAATTATGCGGCTATTTAAAGAATTGTCTCCGTCAGTTTGCTGTCGTATTCTTATATTTTGGGTGGGTTTTTTTTTTCGGAAGGGGGTATTTAAAGAATATTAGTCTCTGCAACATTTTTTTAACTGTTGTAAACTCTGAGAGACTTACAGCTTGACAATTGATTTGCTAATCTAGTTTTATTGATTTTATGATGCTAGGCTGTATAGGTATGTTCCTAACAAAATAAATGTGTAAGTGATTCTATTCTGCATTAGAATAGACATACGTGTATTGTATTTAAGCTTTGTGGACATCCATTGACGAAGAGAACAGTGGTAAACTAGTATATGCCACAGTAAAACTGTCGATGTAATTTCATGCTAAGGTCATAGAAGTCAGAGGTTTAGCTAGTTATAAAACCAACCTTATACATCATTGTCTACATAAGGAAATGCCTGAACCAAGTCAGGAATATGATAATTTTTTCCGTTTGTTTGATTTGACTGAGTTTTTGATTTTCCGATTTACAAAGTGACTTTCCGATACGAATTTTCGTTGGAGTTCGGTATTTTTGTTATCACTAAATTTTCTAATAAATATCCATTCACCGATTTGAAAAAAGAATAGTTCCCAGAATATTTTTGATTTCTGTTGAAAAAGTAACGGAAATACGGAAACGTTTGCTGTGTTGGTCTTGTTGTCAAATATAAAAAATGAGGATAAAATGTCAAAAAGTGTACAAAAAATGCGGTCCAACTAGAATTTTAATCAATTTAGTTGATAACTTTTCTGAAACCATTTACATTTATCAATCAGTGAAACAAATTAAAATCTTGATTTTACCTAATTTATCCATGAAATTGAATCGAAAAGTCCGGGCGAAAAGGATTTATTGGAATACTTTCTGCACCAGTGACTGTGACTGATGTTGAAATACTGAATGTCAAACATAATATGGCCTTTTAACATGCAAAAAGAACCGACCTTGATGTTCATTTCAAACTCACTCAGAAGGCCATATTATTTTTCAGCTATATGAAAGTTTATTTTATTTGGAATTGCTTTAATTTTTCAAATAATCACCGGGACAAAACTTCGAATCCACACTCACTCCTAACTCTATTTCTATCTTAGTAATGATGTTATTTTTAATGTCAATTAAAAGAAACTGTCTTTCGGCAACGATTTTTTTTTTAATTTTAATACAAATATTTTGATTTAAACCTTTAAACCAACGACGATACAAAGTCGGTTATTATTTAAAGAAAGTTGAAACTTCCAAAGAAACATTCAAACTCATAGGTTGAAAATAAACTGACAACGCCATGACAAAAACCAAAAAGACCAAAAGACAAATAACAGTATACAAAACACAACATAAAAAACTAAAGACTGGTCAACACCCAATATTCATGTATCAGATTTTACAATCTACATGATTGATCATGCTAATTTTCCTAGTGAACTCAACAAGATAGTATGTTGAATAAGCATTAGGCCCATTTAAAATGATGCGGAATTTATTTTCATTGTTTAACTATCAATATTCTTCTGTAGGAAATTTTTGAGAAATCATATAATGCTCCTTCTTTATATTTCACGCATCGTCCCGAAACAGGTTTTGGTTTCATTTATATATTGATTTTTGTTTTTGTTGATTTTTCTACTGTCCATAATATTTTCTAGATGATAGATGTCCTTTGAGCTTTAACATTGAAATAGAAACAGTAATGCCAGTTAAATCCACCAAAAACGGGTTTCTGTGGAAAATTTGTCATGTGCGATCTGAATTTTACAAGTTTAACGCAATGAACGTTATGTTTCAGCTCCAATATGGATTAAACAAATATCTACCAGATCAACAAAAGTCCGTTTGTTGAGGACCTTCACAATATGGAAACTAGATTATTCAATGGTATATCTTTGAAAATAAATATTTGTTATCAAGTTATGTCAAATTGACAAAAATTGTTCATGATCAAAATCCTTCAAACAGATAAATATTTATTTACATGTAGAAAAACCTGCTACAAAGACTGGAACGCTGAATATAATAGATACTTAATGGCATCTCATTACAGTTACAAAAGGACTGATTTCGCATGTATCGATGTCAATGCTGAACAATTCGATAATAAATCAGCCTCTAATGAAGATGGTGCCCTCTTCTATCCAATAAGAACTAGCTGTGGTAGTTTGAGATGCCCTCCGTACAAAGCAGATGCAAACGTATTTTGTGTAGTATGCACAAAGTGAAATACTCATTTATAGACAAGTAAAACCATGTATGCGAATATTTAAAGCATAATTAAAGATATACATTTCTTTCCTTTTACATTCCTGTTATGTTGTATCATATTTATGTTTTATTTGTTTTTCATATGATAATACTCCGAGGTAAATTCCACAAGACGCTTCCGAGATCATTGATCGTTCACCTTTAAAAAAACCGCCATTTTGATACTATATAAATTGTTCTCTTGTCCTGTTTGTAGGTTATTTATTGATTAACATATTTAATTTGTAAATTTTATACCTATCTATATATAAGTTTTGAAATTCAAACGCGCTAACAAGGTAGATTTTTTTTGGGGGGGGAGGGAGTCTACATTTAGATCCATAGATTTTTCTAAATACTTGTCAGAATGAAGTTTATATCATGTTTTATACAAAAATATAATAAAAAGTATGGATCACAGGGCTTTTTGTCATGATACAGGTTGTACAAAGTGTCAGATTTGGTGTAGATTATACAAGGAAACCCCCATTTTAGGTGATAAAGATAAAAAAAACTACACACTGTATTTTAACGATAAAATATGAAAAGATGGCCCTTATGATATGCCTTCAGATTTAAAAAAAAAAAACAGGATCTACGGACTCATTTACTTGATACACAATACACTAAGTAAATTCACATCACATTCTATTATAGAAAATTCTATATCTGGGTTACCTTCCCTTCTGTGGCAGAGGCGAAAAAAGTTGTTCACAAACAAATCATTCAGTATTTTCTGTACATGTAACATGCAGCCGTAAATGTGATAAAACACATCATTTTATAAATAAACACGAAAACTCTTACACGTGAACGTCATACTATTCTTAAAATTGAAACATCTCATTAAAGATCTAGGCCGATTGTTATCTGCTTTTATCAAAATCCAAAATGGGGGGAAACACTCCAGAAACCTAAATACCAAAAATTAAAAAAAAAAATTACAAAGTTCAAAATGGCAACTTTGATGACAAAACACACGAATTGAATTGAAAACAATTGTGACATTCCTGACTTGCTATAGCCATTTCCATATGTAGAAAAGAGGGACGAAAGATACCAAAGGGACAGTCAAACTCATAAATCGAAAATAAACTGACAACGCCATGGCTAAAAATGAAAAAGAAAAACAATAGTACACGAACCCCACCAAAAACTAGGGGTGATCTCATGTGCTCCGGAAGGGTAAGCAGATCCTGCTCCAAATGTGGCACCCGTCATGTTGCTTATGTGATAACAAATCCGGTAAATAGTCTAATTCGGTAGGTA
This sequence comes from Mytilus edulis, assembly GCA_019925275.1. NCBI lineage: Eukaryota > Metazoa > Mollusca > Bivalvia > Mytilida > Mytilidae > Mytilus > Mytilus edulis. Next base: position 98,000,203 of record CM034351.1, on the reverse strand, counting down.
CATTCATGAAAGGGAAGAGGATTGTAGTTACGATGTAAGGAAAATATCCGATATCATTTGTGAAACGGTTATTCCATAACGGTCAACCAACTCGTGATGTCGTCCGTAAAATTTACGAAGAGATGATTTCAACTTCACCATTTGGAACTCTTGGTTTTACAGCTTCCTTGTGAGCAGCAACCCTCTATCAAGAAGATCCTGATAGGAAATGCAAGCACGGGAAATCGTATCAATTGGGAGATATATACCCCGTATGCAGGTGCTGCTGGAATGTTGCTACTTAGAAATGGAAAGTTCACAATTGAAAAGCTGAAATCATCTCTTCTGTCGTAAAGTTTTGTTTTCAACCGACCCTCATTGTCAATTTCTAGATGTAAGTCAAGATATGAGGCCGACTTAACTGTATCTGTAATATCCTTTATCTTTATTTCCATGGGATAGATGCGTTCCACATAGTCACCAAATTTTGAGTTATTTAGTGAAAGAACATCATCTATATTGCGGAAAGTAGAGTTAAAGGATATCGCTAACTTCTTATCTTTCATCCTAAGAAGTTCCTGCATGAAGTCAGCCTCATAATAATAAAGAAACAAGTCGGCAAGTAGAGGGGCACAATTTGTTCCCATTGGAATGCCGACAGTCTGTTGAAAAAGACGTCCTCTGAACGTAACAAATATATTGTCAATCAAGAAAATGGTGGATTTGACCTAGCTTTGTAGCTAGCTAAACTTTTTTTATGACAATCGCATAAGATTCCATTATATTATATTGACAACAATGTGAGAGCAAAACAATAAAACATGATAGGTAAAAATGTCAAAAATTGGGATATTGAATACAAGTTTTCCTATAATCTTAATAACTATAAATACTACTAGTATCCTTTATGTAAACCAGGAAAACAAATTGAATGACACTCTATAGCAAAAGAACATACGCAAAATGAAAAAGAAGAATACAAAATGACTTTAGCACAATAACACAATGGAGAGAAGACAAATACAATTAACTTTATAACTGGTAATAAGGATAATAAACAACGTAAGTATATAGACTCTATACTTCAAGACTATCACGTATTATTTGTGAAGTTGACACAGAATACAAGGTCTTGGTGTCTTCCATTGAACTGTTGAGAAAAATGACGAGACATTTTCTGAAATAACCCTGGTTCGTTTACTTTCTGCACAGTGTAGCAGCTGCAAGCTCATGAAAACCGAATGAGTACGGAAATGTATATACTATATACAAATGAAGTTGGTATATTGCTGCTTAGCTGTGGAAAATTATAATTTCAATATTAAAAATGTCGTATTTGTTACATATTCTGGTACATATAGCTAAGATAAGATATCGAAGGGCTTTTAAAAACTCGAAGCAAAAACCTAAAAGACTATGAGATAATTTGCCATTCCGTTGTGTCCGTATGTCTGTCTGTCATCCGCTTAAACCTTTTTCAAAGATTTCTTCTCCTAGCTGGCAGTAGCCCTTTTGGTATCTTTCGTCTTAATGAAAAGGCTTATATAATATTAAGATATTTTTCAAGTTTGTTGTTATCTCATTCCTACGAAATCCTTTAAAAGTGGTATCCCATGTATAATAATAAAGATTACATTCCTAGTTAAGAACATTGTAGAGAGTACATGACAAATTAATTTTTATTAGTAAAATACAGAACGTTTAAACAAGATTTAAATGCTATTTATTGGTCTTGAAGATTGGCGTCTCTGAAAGTTTCGTAACTATTCATGAAGGTAACCAACTTTAAATGTAAAAAAGCTAAGTCCACGACGGAATCTAGGATCACTCTGCCTCGCTTTCGCGAAATTAATTTCGCAGGTTCGACAATAATCAAATAATATTAATGTTGTGTGGTAGAATCTACATCAGTAAATTTTTTTTTGAAGTTTGAAAAATTTAAACTACACGTTATTAATAATCCCTCGGCAATACATTCATGGTTTTGTTTTTGTACATATGTTCTAATCTTTAAATTTTAGATGTTTAACTTTAAGTTGCCTATCAGACGATTGGTAATATAGAATGTTAATTGAATGTCACCAGTTATATTCTACCAATGTTTATAATTCATCTGTAAAAAGCCAGTCGTCATATTCCTTGATGAAAATATTAAGATTACGTTTAACATAAACTTAACTGGAAGGCGGAATCAAAACATAATTGAGTAGAGAAGAAATGATAGTCATGTCTTTGTTCAAATTGTTATCAGCATACGAAATATGACGAAATAAATGAAGCTTTAATTGAAGTTGACACAGTCAAGATAAAATCATGTAAATAAATTGACAAAAAACTATATGAATTCTTTTGATCATATTTCTGTATGTTCTGAATTTTACCATTTTTTATCAAATATTGGTCTTCAATCTGGTTAATAGAAATATGTTGTCTGTTTTTCTGAAGTAACTATCTTATATTGTTAAATAAAACAACATGGTTTAATCTTCTATAAAAATATTAATTAATTTAGTACAAATACATAAAAACTCTATGTTGTACAGCTGCTCTGAGTTAAGTTTACAACAACAGGTTCTTCTATAATAAAGCAGATGTAGCGACATGATATCAATCACAAGCAGTCATGGGTGCAATCTTGTATATGAATACACAAACACTGTATACAATAGGCGGGTCTTCTAATAAAATGTGTATTGTAACTGCAATATATTTCAATGTAGAATCACATTTAAACAGAAAAAAATATTTATGATTTTTTAATAAAATATCACAAAATATATATAAAAATATAGTACATATTTTTAATTTAATACCTGAAAAATGTTAGCGAAGCAGTTTGGGTGTATCACCCCTTCAGTCATACAGTGTTTCAGAGAAAGTTTTAGAAAAAATATTCAATTTTATTTCACAAATAGTTCGAAATAACGTGTTCAGTTTCGTTATAGCCAGGGTTCTATACATCGTATACCTATAACCCATCACACTAGGATCACGATCCTGCTTAGACCTAAGAAATTATGAAAAACATGGAAGTCGTAGTAAGATTTAGTAGGTTGTAATAAGATCAAAATAAGGACCTGCCTAGGTCTTCATGGCCGTTGATGTCCACGACCAACTTTGAAAATACATCAGCACATTAGTAGTACAGTCGTGACAAAAACTAGCTTTCGTAGAAGCGTATGGAGGTGGAAGTGATAACATAGTAAGATATGGATGGGCATTGAAGCATCAAATTGGAAACTTCGGGATGCCAATCGAAAAGATTTCGCTGCAACGTTAATACTATTTTACTGTGGCTATTCGGATTTCACGACATCTTCATTACGCTTCTACTGCGATATTTATATTATTGTGCTACGACAATGAAGATAATGGTACGATGCTCATACGCGCTTGCCATCCCAAGTATGATCGTACACGATACTACTACGTATTTTGTTGATAACTCTACTTTTAACAACATGACATCTAAGTGTTTTTGATACCCTTAATGGCATGTTTTCTCTAGGATACTGGTCTATATAACAGGACAGTAAAAATAATTAAAGGAATACAGAGCGCAGTGACAACGTAGTGGAAAAGTAGGGGAGTCGTGGTTCGGTCGTAG
>CM034351.1:97916617-97991617 GCA_019925275.1 Mytilus edulis | reverse complement strand
TCTGTAAATAGAAAAAACACTACATCTTTTGTCTATCGTATACAGTGACGAAATAGTAGATGGTTCAGGGTAGAAATCCCTTACCATACCCTCCACGTCACATTACATGTAGTATGTGTTTTGCCAAAGATATAAATAAGGAGATGTGTTATGGTTACCAATGAGAATACTATCCACTAAAGTGCAAATGAAGTTGATGTAAGCAGTTATAGGCAACTGTACGACCTCAACAATGAAAAAGAAACAAACATATCATATAGTTAGCTATAAATGGCCACGACAGGAAAAATAAATTAACAATTAAATTAAGAAAAGTATGCCTAATTTTTATTAAAAAATGTCTTTTTGACAGGAGATGGGGTTGAGTATTTGAAAAATAAGGTTTAAAAGATTTTCAAATGTTTGTGCAATATTTTTTTCAACATCTGTTTTTAATTCTCACTGTATTAATGTTCATAGTGCATTAGCATTTTAATACAATCTAATTTAGTTACCTCATATGGCTTATATATGAGAACGCTAGTTAATATAAGGCAGAATTTTAATCAGAAAACATTTAAATACAACTCATGCAATGCTTGTTAAACCCATATGTAAAGGATTATTTCGCCGTGTGCGTTTTGACTCATATCTTTTAATAAAGTACAGGGAAGCATAAAATAAGCTGAATCAGGAAAATTTCACAAAGGATTATATCGTGTCGACCAAGGACAAGATTACAGAAGGTTTGGGTTTATTAGAGAGGGATAGATATTTATAAAACTAGCGAACTCATCAGAAGCAGGTTGGAGTGTTGTTGTAGAATTAAATGCTCATCCGTTACTTGAAAACTCAGAGAACGAAAAAAGAATGTACAAAGCTACAAGTAGAGCGGAAGCAAAAAGAAAAAAAGAAAAGGCAAAAAGGAAACAACCTCCATACATTATTTCAAGAAGAACAACCCACATCGATAGACCAGGGTAATGCTGTAATTGCAAAACGACGAGTCCAGGAGAAGAGAATGGCTAGAGGCGGCAAGAGAAGCAAGTCAATATCGACAAAATGATTAGATAAGTACTATTTTTCTGTTAGATACCAATACCAGTTACTGTAATAGTAGATACACATACAACAAAATGCAAAATGTTTAATTTTAAGTTTTACTGCAAAGGAACCTCATGAATAGATGCTTTTAAACAGATTTAGTCAATCAAAAAAACTCATATGGATAGAACGTGGTCAAGAAAGGAAGAGGTCAGAATGGTCTTTTCGGTAAACCGTCAATTAAAATTAGACTGGTTGCATTGAAAATAAAATTTTGATTTTGTTATTTTTATATTTACTTTAGGTTTAAAGATTTAAGACCACGTAGAGGTAGCTGTTTTGGAAAATGGAGTGAGAAGAGACAGTTCTATATATCAGCTTTAAACTAAAATTTGCAAGTTACTGCTAGGAAGCAGAAGTAGTTTTACTACATAGTCTTATTTTTACGCATTTGGTCGTTGGGAACAGTATATAACTAAGCTCGGTGAAAGGATTAAGATGTCCGCCAAGATAGAAAGGAGTTGAACTTCAGCTCTGCAGCATTTGGCATTTTAAAGCTGGATTTTGATGAAGAATTCTATTGAAAGTTATATCATTATATTCAGAATTGTTTGGACTTTATAGAAATCAAGTTATTTTGAAATGTCCTTGTTGGATGGACTTGTATTAGTGAAAACAACATTTTGGATTCAGTGGAATTTACTAATATTGTATTTTGAACTGTTGTTTAAAATATAGAAAGTATGCCTGGGGATAGTAATCAGAAAGGTGTTAAAACTGTACAAACAATGTTGGCAGCTAAAAAGCCTGGAGCTAAAGAATCTTCACAAGAAAAACCACCAAAGCAGAACAAACGAACTCATTCAGATGTAGCAGATGAAAGTTTGGAATGTACTGATAGTATGACTAGTATTCAAACTACTCTTAGTGAAATCAAAAAGGCCCTTCAGGTAACAGTTACTAAAGATGATTTAAGTAGTGCAATTAATTGTTTGGTTCAACAAAAAGACTTAAGGAGGCTCGAGGGTATACAAATTTCAGAAAAAAATTAAACATTTGTTTTTCATTACAAATTTTATTTATTACCTTTTGTAGTTGTTACTTTATCATATGGTACAAAAAATATTTAAAAAAAATAATTCGTGTTGGCCCTAGATGACTTTTAAAATGTAAACATCATTTAAAAAGTTCTAAATTATCTCCCTTTGGTGGAAAAATGCCATTTTTTGGCTTTAAAATTGAAATATCTCTTTTAACTCATCGGTGACCTATATTTTTTAATATAATTTCGATATATGCTGTACTTAAACTAAATTATTGTAAAATTTGAGCGATTTCTGTAATAAATTTCTTTTTTTATTTCGATATTACCTTTATTTCTCCTATTAGTTCAACAGAAAAAAAACACTTTTGCAAAGATGTATGCTTCTGTCGAAGGCAGATTGTGAGCGCAAATGAACGGTGACCCCATTTTTTTATTTTATTTTTCTATTAACCATAAGATAAAGTTCATTTATAGAAAAATATAGAGAAATCCTATATAAATGATTTAGACCCGCGAACCCCCTTAAAAGATATTGTTACCAACATTGTTAAACAGTTATTATTAACTTTTGAAAAGAATTTGTCAGAGAAAATTGAAGCAAAAGTAAGGGAGACAACTGGAAAGTTACAAGATCAGATGGATTCTCTGATGATAGATAATGAAAACCTGAGAGAACGTGTGAGGGCAAAAGATAAATCTATAGAGAAATTAGAGGAACAAATAAGTGATAACAACAATAGAGCAATTGATGCCATAAAGCTTGGAAACTATAATGAACAGTATAGTAGAAAGCATAACATCAGAATGCTTAACTACACAGAAAGGCCCCATGAGGTATTGAGAGATGAGTTTGTTAATATGGTGAACAAAGAGTTGAAGGTAGATATTACACCTGATGATGTACAGGCAATACACAGAATTCCAGGGAAAGAGGGACACATAAAACCTATCATTGTTAAAGTGCGCAATACTGAACTGAAAATTAAAATTATGAGTCAGAAGAGAGGACTAAAAAATGACATCAAGTTCCATGATGATATTACACAGCGTAACCTAGGACTTATGACAAGATTAAAAAATGGTGAACATTTTGAAAACGTCTGGTTCTATAATTGCAATGTCTATGCCAAGCAACAGGATGGAAGTAGAATTAGATTTGACTTATTTGACAATATTGAACAAAAACTGAAAAACAAAAACAAAAAAGGTCATTAGACATTCATTTCTTTATTTGATACATTGTTTAATATTTCATCACTGTAAAAAAAATTTGAAAGATAGTAATACAATTAAAAAAATCTGGGCTGTGCATTATTATTAATCTATTTACTTATATGACTCTCTCTGAATTTGATTTAAATAATTTTAATTCATATTTGATTCAAAGTACTTTTTTTTATATAATTCTATTTATTTTGTTTGTGTGAACCCTCCTTAATTTGAAGATAAATGTATATTTATTAAAGGGAGATAACTCAAAATATTTTACAAATCAAAGGGAGATAACAAAAATCTTTTATTCTTTTTACTTGTCATGAATCTCTCAACTAAATATACTAATTAATACATTGTCTTTAGAATACAACTATCTTTATATCGTAAATAATTTAAATGCCATACTGTAAATGAAATTTTGTTGTACAAAAATGACTTTACAGGTACCTATGCCAAAGTGTCATCTTATTGTTGAATGTGTGTATGATTGTATAAACTATGATTGTGTATTTGTTTTTAAGTTACAATGTATCTGCTCAATTTTGAAATGTTGTTTTGTTTTATTTGATAATGGATAATATTGTAACAGTGTTGTCTATGAATGTAAGGGGTCTTTTTTCTAATTCAAAAAAGAGAACAGATGTTTTTGATTGGGCGAAGGGCAAAAATGCTTCAGTAATTTGCTTTCAAGAAACCCATAGTAATAAAGATATTGAAAAAAAATGGGAAGAGAAATGGGGAAATAAATGTTTTTTCGGTCATCATAGTAACAAAAGTGCAGGTGTCAGTATTATTTTTAAAATAGGTCTTGATTTTGAAGTGCATAATTCTATTATTGATATAGATGGTCGTTATATTATTTTAGATTTATCCTTGTCAAGTCAACGCATTACTTTTGTTTGTTTGTATGGATTTAATACTGATGAACCTTCATTTTTTAATGACATATATAAGAAAATGGCAACATTTTCAAATACTAGCTTTTTATTATGTGGGGACTTGAATGTTGTACAAGATACAAACATAGACACAATATTATTCATAATAGAAACCCAAACTCACGAAAAAAGATTGAAGAAATAGTAGAAAGTCTTGAGTTATTAGATCCTTGGCGGACTTGTTATCCAAACGATAGAAAATATACATGGCGTCAATGCTCACCCATAAAACAAAGTCGGCTTGATTTTTTTCTAGTCACAGAGGATCTGTTTTCACTCATGAAAAATACTAGCATTATTCCTGGGTATAAGACAGATCATTCTGCTATTACTTTCACCTTTTCTGCCAGTTTAGCAAAGCGGGGAAAGGGATATTGGAAATTTAATTCCCAACTGTTACGAGATTTAGACTATATCAAAAAAGTTAAAACATGTATAAATGAGAGTATTTTAGAATATTATGAATCAGGCAACATAGATGATCCTATAAATGTTAAACTCTCATGCAATGATCAAGTATTTTTTGAGTTGATAAAAATGAAAATTAGATCTTTGACTATTGGTTACAGTATTCAAAAAGCGAGAGAGGAAAAAGCTGCAACACTTTTACTTGAAAATGACATTCAAAATTTGGAAAATTGTATGAACATATCTCCTGATGGTCAAATTCATGCAGCTTTAAACCAGAAAAAGTTAGGATTAGAAAATATTAGAGAAAAAAAAATTGAAGGTGTTTTTTTAAGATCCCACGCTAACTGGCAAGAGAATGGGGAAAAGTGTTCAGAGTTTTTTTGTAAATTGGAAAAGAAAAATTTTATTAAAAAAACGATAACTGAGCTCATAGACGAAAAAAGAAAACATATCTCAGATCAATCTAGAGTTTTACAAGAAGAAATGATTTTTTTTAAAACATTATACTCAAGTAAAAATCTGGAATGTGATGATGAATCCTTTTTCAAGCACAATGTTAAACTCACAGAAGATGAGAAGGATTTGTGTGAGGGTAATATTTCTTTTAAAGAATGTGCAGAATCACTTAAATCTATGTCAAATGGAAAGAGTCCAGGCTCAGATGGGTATACTGTAGAATTTTACAAAGTCTTTTGGCGAGATATTGGACCTTTTCTTTTTAGATCGTTACATTTTGGCTATGAAAATGGGGAATTTTCTAAATTTCAGTATCAAAGTGTCATTACATGTATTCCAAAAGAAGATAAAGATAGACGTTATTTAGCTAATTGGCGCCCAATTAGCCTTATGAATACTGACCCCAAGATTGCTTCTGCTGTGATTGCTAATAGAATAAAACCTGTTTTACCATCTATTATCAGTGACTGTCAGAAAGGCTTTATAAAGGATAGATTTATGGGTGAGAATACACGTTTATTGTATGATTTAATGCACTATTTAGAAAAACATAACAAAACTGGTCTTTTACTACTAGTAGATTTTGAAAAGGCTTTTGACTCTATTGAATGGTCTTTTTTGAAAAAAGCAGTGAAGAGTTTCAATTTTTGACCATCTATATGCAAATGATTTGAAGTATTTTATTTGAAAGCATCAAGTTGTGTTATAAATAATGGCCATCTTTCAAGCTTCTTTAATTTGGAGAGAAGCTGTAGACAAGGTGACCCCCTCTCCCCTTACCTTTTTATTATAGGCGTTGAGCTACTTTCTATGAAAATAAGGTCAAACCCCAAAATAAAGGGAACTTTTGTTCATGAAAATGAATCTCTTTGAGTCAATATGCTGATGACACTTTCCTTGTTTTAGATGGAACTGAAACCTCTTTGAGAGAGACTTTAAATTGTTTTGACTCTTTCCAAAAAGTATCTGGGTTAAAAATTAATTCTTCTAAAACTAAAGCTGTGTGGGTTGGGAATAAAAAGTATTCAGATCTGATTCTTTGTCCTGATTTAAAACTTCAGTGGTGCTCTTCAAATTTTAAGCTTTTGGGAATTGAATTCTCTTTAGATCTTGACAGTATGCCAAAAATTAATTTCTCCAAAAAGATAAAGGAAGTGTCAGGCATTCTTAAGAGTTGGCAACATAGAAAATTAACCCTAATGGGAAAGATTACTGTTATTAAGACTTTGGCACTTCCAAAATTAATTCACCTGTTGACTGCACTACCCAACTTGCCAGAGTCAAAATTAAATGAATTGAATACTTGATTCTTTCAATTCATATGGAATGGAAAACCTGATCGAATTAGACGAAGTACTTTAATTGGAGATATTCCACAAGGAGGTTTATATATGATTAAGTACCTGTCTTTGTAAAAATCATGCAGAAGGTGATTCATGACATGTCACAGAAGTAATTTTTTTGGCCCTATATCATAAGAACTTTGGTAGATGAGTGAAATTCTGTCTTTATTTTCCCTGTATTATGCCCGTTGCCATGGTAACCATCAAATCAACATTTTGCTTGAATATGTGAAAAAAAGACCCTTTTTGAAAATATAAAATAAGGGAATTTAAAGTCCCATAGAAATATTGTTAATCAACACAAACAATATGTATATTTACAGTATTGACAAACAAAACCCCAAACTATACAAAAACATTAAAATTGTGAATTTACTAAATAGTTTGTTTCCATAGCAACCATTTAAAAATGTGTTAAATTTCGAAAATGAAAAATTTCAAAAACTCCTAAATTTTAAATCTGCTTATCTCCCAAGACCAACAATACCATGAAATATCATCGACAAATTTTGAAAGACCACATTCTATATATTCATAAAATAAAAAGAAAGTCGTGCGGTTTTTTTTCTTTAAAAAAAAATTTTAGTCAAAAATTGACAATTTTCACCAAAATTCAGATGAATAATCAAACATTTAGTAACTTAAAAAGCTAAAATATTCCATTTATATGTGCAATTCTGACACGCATTTGTTAATTTTAAACAAAAATATATAGTAAATGAAGATAGACTTGTACAAAATGAAAAATCATCACTCGGGGTATGGTCCACCCCCCTTTTTTCGATTTTTTTTTTTTTTTTCAAAATTATAAAATTTGTTGAAAAAAAACGTGGTATCTCATTTAGTTTACTTGTGAACTAAGTATTTTAAGAATTTAAGCATAGCACAACTTCTAAAGTTGAGGGCAGCATATGTACCCCCTCCCTTCAATCTTATATGTAAGATTTCTCAGAAGTTTAAAAAAAAATTGGTAATACGCAAAACCCGTTGTCGTATCTAAGACTGATGCTGTCAGGGAAAAAGAATAATGTTGAATCCAAAACTTAATTACTAGTAAGTCTATGTATAAAAATAAGACGATGTGTTGTAATTGTCAATGAGACAATTAACTCTCCACCAGAGAGCAAAGACATAGAAATAAACAACCACAGGTCACCGTATATCCTTCAACAATGAGCATAACATGATTATCTAGAAAAACAAACCTTAATGAACATTTTTAAAAAAATAGCTCAGGATACTTTGTCTTTCAAAATGGCTATAAAAAAGTTACAGGAACAATTTAATGCAACTCATTGTTGGTTTTTGAAACAGATTGATGCTTTAAAAACTTTAAACCTAGACTAAGATCTGCTAAGCAAGAAGGTTCACCCTGAAATGTCTGGTTGGTTTTATTTATCATTGAATTACTTTTGAAACTCTGTAAGTGTTATGTAAAGATTTTAATACAAGTATCATATTAACTTAACATTATCAATGTTCTAGGAAAATGAGGTCAGTGTAAGATGAACTATGTCAGACAGACGAAAAAGAGAGAACGGAAACGGAAAATTCAGCATTTTTTCCAATTTATAAGGGGCATAACTTATTGAAGGTACATGTTAAACCAATAACATTCTAAATGTTCTGAATTTTATGGAAATAAGCATTGTGTATAAGTTTCAAAACATTTGGTTGTCAGCACTTTTTTTCCATTTATATAATGGTATAACTCTGGAACGGACGTACTTACGGACAAGGGTACAACTTAATGCCCTCTTTGCTACGGTGGGGGCATACAAATTCTACATGTTCTATCTGAGGAAAAATATACCAACGATCTACATTAAATTGTGCAAGAATTTGTCAATGTTTCTATTGTATATGGTGGAAAAGGACAGCTTGTCTATTATTATTATTTTTAAAAACCTAACTGATTATTATTTGTATACGGCAGAATAATCGATTTTTTTTATGGTTCTCAAAACATATTTTCCTTGTGGCCTTGAGGACAATTTGCTGGTCCTAACTATTATATACTGTTTTGATTCTCAAACCTTTATGACAACCATGTGCAATGACCATTCATTGAATTTTGCCTAATTTAATCAATTGTTATATTTACACATTTGTATGCCCCCGCAGTGGCGGAGGGGGCATTAAGGTTTACCCTTGTCCGTCCTTCAGTACGTCCCAAAGTTGGTTTCTGTTCTCTATCTTTAGTTTGCCTCAACCAAATGTTATGAAACTTAATCACATTGCTTATTACCATAAAACACAGACTTAGTTTGAATTTTGGTGGTGTCACTTAAACCGTCCAAAAGTTATGCCCCTTTACAGATAGAAAAATTGCTGAATTTTTCGTTTATGTTCTCTAACTTTAGTTTGTCTTTACCAGATGTTATTAAAATTATACACAATGCTTAAAACCACCAAATACAGATCAACTTTGAATTTTGGTGGTGTCACTTTCACTGTTCTATGCAATGCCTCTTTAAAGAGGAAAAAAGTTGCTGAATTTTTTGTTTTGTATTTCCTTTCTTTAGTTTGCCTCAACAAAATGTTATGAAACTTTTACACAATACGTATCACCATAAAAGTTAGTACACAATTGGTAAGTGTCACTTTTACTGTTCTTCAGTTATGTCCGTTTATAACTTTTATGATATGCAAGCGGGAGCATCATCTGTGTCCAATGGACACATTCCGCATGTATTTCAAATCTTTTACATAAGTTAGATTAATTTATTATATATTAGAATAGAAAGAAAGGTTCTGCAGTTCTTCTTCAATTTCAATTTTAACCCAGTTAAATTGACATAGTGACAAATAAGTGTTTGCATAAAGGTTTTGATGTACATGTCGATTTACATTGGAGGTAAATAGTAACAGCCATTATGTGTACATAATCTGACTCTGCGCAATAGTATACTAGTCCACAAAAGAAACGATACAAGTCAATGTATTTTCCATAGATAATGAAATTGGATACACTGTACCAAGCTTAAAACTGTCCATTGGTCTAATCTTTACAGAGTGTTATTTTCTTATCAAAACCACTGTTTTAAGACAAAAAAAATAAAATATTTTTTTATTTTTGTTATATCAAAAATAGTATTTTTATAAATAAAAAATTCGAAATTAAGTTCTATAATGATGGACAATGGACTATTTTTAAAGAGTTATGACCCTTATAGATATTAAAATTTATGGAAAGTGGCCTCGTTAGCGCTCTCGATGGTACAAGTTTTTAATTTTTTATTTTCAGTTTATTTCTAATAGGACGGACGTAGTTTTTTTTAGCTCACCGTTTCAAAGGAACTGTGAAATTTGCCATCACTTGGTGTCCGTCGTCGTCTGTTCGGTGTTAAATATTTGAAACATTTCCACTGAAACTACTGAACCAATTCCAGTAAAACTTAAACTGAATGATCCTTAGGATATCTACAATAAAGTTTGTGTTTTACTTTCAATTTTGTAAAAAAACATGGCCGCCATGGGTAAAAATAGAACATAGGGGTAACATGCAGTGTGTAGCTTATATCTCAAACACTAAAGCCTTGAGAGCAAATTTTCAGATGAATCTAACAACCCATTGTTGGGTTGCGGCCACTAAATTGTTAATTGTACGGAAATTTTGCAGTGTTTGGTTATTATCTTGAATATTATTAATGACAAAGATAAACTGTAAACAGCACAACTTTCAGCAAAGTAAGATCTACAAATAAATTTATATGACCAAAATTGTCAATTGAATCCTTCTGGAGTTATAGCCCTTTAAAGAATTTTTTCACAATTTGTTCATCTAGTTTGCTTACTTTAAAAAAAGTCTTCTTCTGAATATGCTAAATCGATTTCGGCCCAACTTGGGAGTATCTTGTATAAACTTTGTATTTTATTTCCTTGTACTTCAAGAAACTTAGCCACTATGGCTGAAATGGAACATAGGGGTAAAATGCATTTTTTTGCTTTTGAAGAAAAAACGACAGATACAAAGAACATTTAAATGGAATTTTTAAGCCACTCATTGATATATATTGAAAGACACAAATAAATCATAATCAGTGGTTGAACCCTGAACAGTTAGGGCAAATTTGGTCACAATATTCAAGTTTGATTCTGTCTGAATTTGGATTGTGATCAAATTTTTGAAATAATATAGGTTTTTGTCACAAAATTAATGTGGTCAAAGATCTAACAAATCTATTGCACAATACTGTGCAATTGAAGATTTCTTCTTGAAACTTTTCAAAATTCGAAATTTGAAAAATTTTGAAAAAAAAGGAAGCCCTTCAAAAATCGTAAACAAAAAATTCCCCCCCCCCCAATTTTTTTAAACCCCCTTGGAGCAATAACCCTTAAACTCAATCCCATGCTTTCCATTGCAGTATTGAACCTTGTAGTACAATTTCAGAGAGATCCATACAATTACACATAAGTTATTGTCTTGAAACTAGAAAAATGCTTGTTTTGACCCCTTTTTGGCCCTTAATTCCTAAACTTTGGCCCCATTACCCCTAAAATGAATCCAAACCTTCTACTTGTGGTTTTAAACATTGCGATATGATTTCAGAGCAATTGAAATACTTCTACACAAGTTATTATCCTGAAACTAAAAAAATTCTTGTTTTGGGCCCCTTTGGGCCCCTAATTCCTAATCGGTTGGGACCATCATCCCCAAAATCAATCCCAACCTTCCTTTTGTGGTATTGAACCTTCTAAAAAAGTTTCATGAAGATCTATTAACTTAAACTAAAGTTATTATCCGGAAACCAATGTGTCTTCGGGCGACGACGACGCAGACGACGACATCATACCATTATACGATCCCAAAATTTTTTTGGGGTCGTATAAAAATGGTGTAGGGGGTTTCTATTATTGCTCTCACCCTTTGAAGAAATTTCTTGTTTTAATGCTCAAAATGTTCACAATTGAATTCCATCTTTTAAATTTTAAATAATTTTTTTGAATTTTGAAAAAAGGGGGGGGGGGCACCATGCCCAGAGAGAAAAAAATTCCTTCTCTACCAAAATATCTCTATCAATCATATATTCTCATTTATAATTACCAAATTTGTGTCAGAAATGCACGTATAAATGGAATGTTTTAGCTTTTTCAGTTCAAAATGTTTCAGTATTCATCTGTTTGGTAATCTGAATTTTGGTGAAAATTGACAATTTTTGACTAAAATTATTTTTTTAAAGAAAAAAAAAACACACGACTTTCTTTTTATTTTATCAATATATAGAATGTGGTCTTTCAAAATTTGTCAATGACATTTCATGGTATTGTTGGTATTGGGAGATAAACAGATTTAAAATTAAAGATTTTTTGAAATTTTTCATTTTCGAATTTTAACACATTTTTAAATGGTTGCTATGGAAACAAACTATTTAGTAAATTCAAAATTTTAACGTTTTTGTATAGTTAGGGGTTTTGTCGGTCAATACTGTAAATATACATATTTTTTGTATTGATTAACTTTATTTCTATGGGACTTTAAAAAATAATACATGAAACTTATTTTCATACCATACCCTCCCCATAAACAAAATATAAAGACATTTGAAGATGGGTCATGAATCGCCTATCAACAGGAACCTGCATGATTCTTACAAAGACCGGTACTTAATATCCATTATTTTAATATATACCTTAAGATTGGCTGGATAAAGAGGCTTTCATCCAATTTATATGGTAGTTGGCAATCATTGTTATTAAAAAGCCTTGAACAGTATGGTGGAGAAAAAGTATTGCATTTTGAAAAGGAGAAACTCGGAGAAATCTCTGATAGCCTTAGTAATCCTTTTTGGAAGGATGTATTTTTTAGCTTTCATGTAGCAAGGCCTGCTACCAATATCTCTGTTCAAGATATTTTGTCATTAGATATTTTAAATTTTGCACCTCTAGTAGATTTTCCGTACTTTATTCAGAAGCAGAGAAGGGGAGTGCATTCTTTGTTTGACCTTATTAACTTAGAGACTTAGGACTTTTGTAATTTTGATCAGATAGGACCAAGACTTCAAACAAATAATTTTTTAAAGTATTATGGTCTCATTGCAAAGATTCCAAAGTATATGAGAGAACATATTAAAGAAAACATTGCTCATGTAAATTTTGAAACTTTTAACTGTATTGAAACTTTTTTGGAAAGATTATTGTGTAACAAAAAGGCAAAGTTTGTATACAAAGATCTTGTTGACAGAAATGTGCAACTGCCAACAGAAAAGTTCTTACAATGGGAGCAATTACTAGGTATTGAAATTGCAGATTGGTCAAAATATTATATTATTTTAAGAAAATCATGTAAAGACACTTATTTAGGGACTTTTCAATACAAATTTTTACACAGAATAATTGCAACAAATACTTTCTTGTATAAAGTTAAACTTAAAGATTCAAAGCTTTGTACTTTTTGTAAGATTTCTGATGAAACCATGGAGCATTTATTCTATGAATGTCCAATAACACATTTTATATGGCAATCTTTTTCACAAAAATTGAAAAGATATTTTGTGAACTTTACATTATCTAAGAAGCATATTTTTCTTGGTCTTCAAAATGAGAGTTTACTGTTGAATTTGATCATTATTATTGCAAAGAACTATATATACAAATGTAAGTTGTATGAAAAGAAACCAAGTATTATAGGACTATTAGTAAAAATAAGAAAATATCAGGAAAATGAACATTATATAGCAAAGAAAAATGGTACCACACCTTATTTTCAAAAATTCTGGGCCCCAGTAGATTACATTTTTACTGATTAGTAATAATTACTTTTGATTCAAATCATATAAAATAAAAAAAAATGAAACTTAATTTATAAAGCGCAGATCTTTACAAGAATAACATTTTTCTTTGCAATACACAAGTTGATATATATGTTTTGTTAATGCAACTGCGAGAATGTGTGTGTGTATGTGTGTGTGTTTTCTTTTCCCCTTTTTATTATAATGTTAATATTCAAATAATATATATTCACAGTAGAAGAAAAAAAATGTAGTCAATTTTTTGTTGTATATATTAAACCCCTTAACACCATAGTCAGGTGGTGATGTAAAGGGATTGTAAAAGCCTGACTACTGAAAAAAAACTAAAAAAAAAAACTAAGCTCGGTGTAACTGCATTGCCAGCCTTGCACTTTATTTTACTCATTTGCTTGATCATGATCTTTACAAGAATAACATTTTTCTTTGCAATACACAAGTTGATATATATGTTTTGTTAATGCAACTGCGAGAATGTGTGTGTGTATGTGTGTGTGTTTTCTTTTCCCCTTTTTATTATAATGTTAATATTCAAATAATATATATTCACAGTAGAAGAAAAAAAATGTAGTCAATTTTTTGTTGTATATATTAAACCCCTTAACACCATAGTCAGGTGGTGATGTAAAGGGATTGTAAAAGCCTGACTACTGAAAAAAAAAAAAAAAAAAAAACTAAGCTCGGTGTAACTGCATTGCCAGCCTTGCACTTTATTTTACTCATTTGCTTGATCATGATTCAACTTTAACTCAATTTAAAGTGCTACCTACGATATTAAATTGGCACACGAGATGAATGGTTTCGCCGATCCTACAGAAAACTTATTTATTTCATCCTTACAGGAAACTGTAAAACGTACTGCTCACAAAACTGTGAATAAAAAACTGCCCATAAAACTGTAAATAAAAAAGAACCGGTTACAGATGTTGATACAACTTTGTGAAAAAAAATATTTAGATTCAGAAAACTTGCTGATTGTGAGGGATTAGACTATCAATTATTAGGGTTCTCAGGGTTTCTTAGATATGATGAATTAAGCTCTTTACATTTTAGCAATGTGAAAGTTCAAGATAATTTTTTAGTTTTATATCTAAACAAAAACAAGACTTGCCAGTTTAGGCAAGGAAATGATGTGTTGATTTCTAAAGGGTTTTCATTCGCTTGTCCGTTTCATATGTTTTGGAAATATGTTCGGTAAGAAGGTTTTGTTGAAGGTCAGAAACGTTTTAATCCAAGCCTTGTTTAGATCACTGAATACTAGTAGAATTAATAAATAAATATAAAAAGCTTAGCTACACGTCAGCTAGAGACTGCATTATCTCTTCACTTAAATCAGTCTCTAGGAATTTAAATTTAGATTAACATTCACTTTGTTCTGGTAGGTCAACCGCGGCCGGAAATAATGTTGCTAACGATATAAGATGTTTGAAAAGACACGAGAGATGGTTAACAGTAAATATAGTTTTACTGAGAACTCTATAGAAAACAGACTAAAAGTGTCACAAACACTTTGGTTTTTCCTGATCCCCTGTTCTTTGTGTTTTTTCTATCGAGCATGCCGGGCTGCCGGCAAACTAGGTTTATGTTTGCATTGTTTATATTTGACACGGGAATGTAGTTAGTACTTACATTTTCCCTCGTCTAGTTTTAATATAGCGGGAAAATACTGTACTGACGGGTACGGTTCGTATTAATATATAATAGGGTCATTTATAGTGACCAACGGATTAACTGTTTGGTAACAAAGTATAGGGTCACTTTCTAGCTGTCGTGCAAAGAGTGAACACTTAACTTACATTTTTGATGTATAAACGTTGATATGTTTTATGATGACATTTTTTATTTGCCAATACACACATGTTGAAGGTGAAGGTCAGTGCACCTGATCCTGAAGATAGGATAAGGCACTTGGCATCCGATAACACAGGTTTCTAGAGTTTACTTATCGATTATATCGTTTTTTCTTTCAAGTTGATCCTGACTGTCTATGAAGGGGTGCATTAAGTCAAAGTTGAATTTGATGTATTTAGGATACTATATACAAAGGAATTGTATGATGTTGAACGATATATCCATTGCAATAATGATAATAATAATATTTGCGAATATTTAAACTACAATCTGGCGTCTTTCGAGCATGACGGGCTGTGGGTAAACTAAGAGTATGTTTACTATATGTTGTTTATATTTGGCAAAAGTATGTAGTTTATACTGACTATATTTAACATTTGGATGTTTCTAGCTAGCGATAATATCGTAATTATCGTGTGTAAAGCTATTTCAGAGTGGAAAAAGTAGTATCAAATAAAAATAAATAGCATTTGATCGGTACGTACTATATATAAATTTTTGTTATTAAAGCAAGCGGATGTAAAAAATTGTGTATAAATAAATATTTCATGTTCAAATGGTAAATGAAGTCTAGACAATGAAATTGAACATTTTTCTTAGCTTAGGTAGATATGCAAGTTTGTTCACAATTGTTGTGCAATGTCCTCGTGGAATACAAATGTTCTGAGGTTGAAACAATCTTCATATTTTCATAAAATAAGGGAAGTTAATGTATGGTATATCAAACTAAAGATAGGCTAAACAAACAAAATTAAGTTTGCAGAGAACCTTCGCCGTATGAGAGAACATATCATTAAATGGTATACCTTTTATTTACAGGCAGAAAAACCTGTTATGAAGACTGGAACCCTGAATATAATGGATACCTAATGGCAGCCCATAACGATTTCAAAAGAACTGATTATGCTTGCATCGATGTCAATGCTGAACAGTTTGACTCTAAATCCTCTGATGAAAACGGGGCACTGTTTTATCCAATCAGAACAAAGTGTGGTAGTTTGAGATGCCCCCCTTTCAAAGAACACACAGACGTTTTATGCGTGGTATGCACAAAGTGAAATATCATTTATTAAATTGGCAAAGGACAGATATGTATTTCAAATTTAAAATATAAAAAAAACATGAAAATTACCGTGAGCAATGTAGTCTCTTGATTGATGCTTCTTCATTCCACCATAGTTTGCATATTATACTTTGTTTGCTACAACACAAAACACTATTTTAATTTTGTTTATTAGTTCCTGTACTTCTATTAAAGAGATTATTATGGGGTTTTTTTTGTGATCATTTTTTATGTGCCTATAACGCGTTGAAAGTTTGAAATTACGAGAATTTGATTAGCCATTCAAATAAGTTGACAGTTTTCACTTTCAATACTTAACATTCACGCAATCTCATCAAGTAGTATTTTCTTGGTTCATTTAATGGTCCTTCAATACAATTTGATTACAAATGTGTTTTCTGCATATCTTATAAAGTGCTTCTGTAATAAAAAAAAAAAAGAAGAAAAAGAGCTAGAAACATACTTGATATACTTGTTGGAACTGTGATGCGATGATGTAAGCGGTACATTTTTCTTAGACAACATCTACATATGTTTTGACATAAACAAATTATTGGTAGGTTGTATGTATTCCTATGCTCACCAATCGTTCCCTTGTAAAAAGTAAAATCACAAAAATACTGAACTTAGAGGAAAATCAATTCGGAAAGTCCATAATCACATGACAAAATCAAATAACAAAACGTATCAAAAACGAATGGACAAGAACTGTCATATTCCTGACTTGGTACAGGCATTTTCAAATGTAGAAAATGGTGGATTAAACCTGGTTCTATAGCGCTAACCCTCTCACTTTAATGACAGTCTCATCAAATTCCGTTATATTTACATTGATGCGTTAAATAAACAGACACAATAAATAAAATAGTCAAAATATGGCTACATCAGTCATCATCGTATCGTATAACAATTTTAAAAGGGAACAATTTAACAGAACACAAAAACATCTACTATCTACGAACACATTCATTGATTTGAGTGTCTGACGTCAGAAAATTTTATACGTCACATAAATTTGTCGTTTAATGTGCATACAAACGATTTTAAAATTTTACATAGGCAATGTCAGCATACAGGGTTAAAAAATCAAAAGTATGTAAGAATAAATTTCAGAAATAGACCGAGATTTAAACTAGTCCAAAAGTTATATATAGGATTTATAAGAATCTACAAATAGTTAATTCCACTACAGTAATACAGATTTGGCCTTTTATTGCTATGAATTACAGAGTATGGCCAAACTCGATAAAGATCTATGTAACTCAAATATAATTGATAAATTTAAAAACACTTACAGCTACCTTGAAAATATCATGCTTTAAACATAATGAACAAACAAATTTAGTTCAGTGTTAATCAAAGAGAACTTACTTTAAATAAAATCTAAAATGGATATTAATAATTGTACTTTTCGAGATTTGCATATTTCAGTTTCAAACAAACTTACGACACAGGAGGCGATTTTTCGTTTTGTTCATACATACAAATTTTGATGAGGTAATTTGGCTGCACTTTTAAAATTGTTGTTGAAATCGGGATATCACATTCTAATTTTTACGGTGAAGTTGTTTATAAAACCCGTAAATTCATTGATCATTCTAATTTAACACTGCAGTAAAATCTTTAATACATTGTTTTATCGGTATTGATATTGAGCAAATGTTATGTTATCGCCAGTTCATCCGTGGATATAACTTTTTTAAAGAGAACTATGTTCATGACTTAATGATAAACAGTATTGATGATGATTGTGAAAGTTGTTACATCAGGTCAAAGTGTTACCCTTCCATGAAACAACAGGGACCATATCAACAATGGATTTTAATTTCAAAGAAAACACCTGTTGTAGTTTTCAAAGCCAACTGTAGTTGTCCAGCTGGGTATGTATGTTTTTTTTATTTAACACTTTCATTATAAGTTGGGCCTTATAAGTTTTCAACACAAGACTTTCTTTTATTTAAAACCATCCCTGTCCGAGTGTCTCCATAATTCAAATTTGCTTTAAAAAAAAAGATATAGTAAGGGAGCTACTTTTTGATTTGTTTGGGGGGCTAGCTAGAATGAAATTTAAACCAAAAAGGCAGGATAGTAATTTTGAGTAAAATATAAGGCAGGATGAGCAACTGTGCAAAAAACCTCAGGATAAACTTTTAAAAAAAAGGCAGGACCAAATATAGTAAAAAATAAAAAGGCAGGGCCGAGATACATGTAACAACTAAAAAAAGCAAGATAAACTTTTCATCATTAAACCATTAATGTTCAACTTCAAACCAGTTTGTGATTTTACTGACTCTTAACTGCCCTTGTCATTTCTTTTAAAATGAACAATAACTCTGATTTCTATTTTCAGCCTAGGTGAAGGATGTACCCATATCGCAGGTCTTCTCTTCAAGCTTGAGGCATGTGCACAGGAAAAAGAAAATACTGCATGTACTTCAAAACCATGTAATTGGAATAAGGGAGGTAAAAGGAAAAAAGATCCTCAAGAAGTCCTAAACATATCTTTCAAAAAGTTGAAATATGGTGGAAATGAACCATGTGCAAATGAAAAGAAAAATAAATTTATTGTAAAAAATTCCATTACTGACCAAGGTCAGGATTTTTTATCACTATTAACAGCTAAATTAGGAAATTTGAATTATTCTCCAGCAATTTTTGATTTAGTTGCCCCAAGTTGTGAAGTTTATGACATTAATAGTGACATAAATGTAGTTAATTTTGAAGAAGTTGAGACCTCTGAATATTTACACTTTGAATCTGACAACTACATAGACATTATGTCTTTTTGGAGAAGACGTTACTAAGTTGAAAAACTTGTGTCTAATCCATTTGTCTCTTTTTGGAACAATAAAATATGTTTAAACTATAGACATTATGTCAATTGTTCAAAAAGAACCACCAATAAATGAGACCATACTGCTCGACAAATTTGTGAATATTCCCCAGACAGTAATTAATGAGATAGAAAAAAGAACATTAGGTCAATCTGAAAATCAACTTTGGTTTGATACCAGAATTTAGAATAACAAGTTCAAATTTTCACTCTATTGTTTCACGCAAAAAGGCAGATGTCGATAAATTAGTGCAATCTTTTTCTAAGCCGGGTAAGGTAATCAATGCGGCACCATTAATTTGGGGACGAAAGCATGAACCGATAGCAAGAAAAAATATATTGCTCACAGAAGATTAAAATATGGTGAAAAAAATTTTGTAAAAGAATGTGGTATATTCTTATGTGACAAATTTGGATTTCTTGGTGCTAGTCCTGATGGACTTGTTAAAAAGTGCACAAAGCTTGGTGAGGAAAAGTGTGTACTAGAGATAAAATGTCCATGGAAATGGAGAATGAAAACAATCAGAGAGGCATGTGCAAGCAAAGATTTTTTCCTTGAAATTGATGAACAAAACAATATGCAATTGAAAAAATCCCACAAGTATTTTTCTCAAATACAAGGACAAATGGGAATTTGTAAATATGAGAATTGTGATTTGGTAATTTACCTTTTAAATGATTTTCTCGCAGTTGAAGTGAAATTTGACAAATTGTATTGGGAGAATATGGAACAAAAGCTTATTGAATTCTATAAAGAGAATATGGTTCCACATATTGTATCATGTAGCCAAAGTCTTCAGTCTGTTGATGATTGATTTGAGTGACAATTCTTAGTATAACAAATGTATAACAAGTAAAATGTAGTAAGGCTTAATAAAATTGAAGTTCTAAATCCTCATTCCCTTCCCCTCCTGTTTTCTCAGTGCCAAAATGATAATTTGAAACAAAAAATGTGTATTATAAATAAATAATAAAGTTCTAGTGGTAAGCAAATGACAGTCTAAATAAAATTTTATTTGGCTTTATTTTCATTAGAGTCATGACAGTCTATCCATTTTGAGTTATTGCAGAATATCAAAATGACATACATTCTTATAGAAATAATTTCTAATAAAAATAAAAAAAATATTAATAAATATTTTTTGATAAAATGAAGGTTAAGCCTGGAAGATACATTTCTTGTCAAAACCATACCAATTTGTAAACTCTATTTCATTCCTACATGTAACTAGTCATGTTTATGATCTCAGCTTAAGTAATGTTCAGGTGCTTTTTGTTATTTTGTTTACATATATATATATAAATTTGTTGATACAAGTGTGAATAAGCAGTTCTTCATTTTTTCCCTTGTTATTAATATATATATTCATATTATTTTTGTTGTTTGTCATGTTCGTTGAAATTTTATTTGTTGAGATTATATTTCTACATTTTTTTTTACATTGAATTAAATCAAAGTATGTTTTGTCGGTAAATGACATAAATTATTTTCTGACATTTGTTTGCCTTTATTATTATTTGCATTGTATATTCCCATTCCAATGCAGTGTTGGTATACTTGCAAAGTTATAAAAACTGAGATGTGAATGAATGTCCATGAGACCCCACAATTATCTGTCACAACACAACAAAATACACAATATCATTCAAAGTACACCTAGCAGTCTTCACCAATGAACAATGATGTTACTTCTGGTCAATCCTGTACATGTGAAATATTGTGATACATGTATCGCAGAATAAATGTCTACAATTCAACAAAACCTATATATATAGAGAAGGCCAGACACTAAAAGTCACCTTGAACTTGCTATGAGGTGTGCATTATTTTCTAATTGAGAAAGTCTTACTTAATATATGACTTATTCTTCATTGTAATGTTTTTGGTTTACATTTGTGTCCATTATGTACACTCCTGGCTAAGTCAAGGGAGGTTGTTTAAGACTTAGAAATATTAAACCCTGCTGCATTTTGTTCTTGTTCTTATTCCATGTAGTCAAGCCTGTTGTTCAGTTGCAGTTGTATTTTTACCTAAATAAGCCAGTCGTGGCAGTTAATTTTCCAATTTTAATCGTTTCATATAAAAATATAAAAAAAGATTTGGTGTGATTGCCAATGAGACAACTCTTCACAAGAGACCAAATAACAGAAATTAACCACTATTGGTCACTGTACCACCTTCAACAATGAGCAAAGCCCATACTGCATAATCACACTGGTAATTTTATAGCTTACTGTTAGGTGAGCCAATGTTTGCGTTAAAGACTGAACTATGACCTACATTAACAACATTGTATAAATTCGATAGATAGTTTATTCATTGGCACTCATACCACATCTTGAATAATTGTTATATTAAGATGATGAACAACAATAAACATTGCAATCCTTTGCTTTTATCTATGATAACTATGATGGATTGTTTGGGACTTTGTTTCATATACCATGTATACATTTACCATAGGCTTCATTTTATTTAAATATATTTCCATGAGACAATGGACCAAAAGCACTTAAATACAAAATTTCATTGAGAAAATGCCTTCAACAATGAATAAAGGCATTATAAAAAGCAAGTGCTTGTAAAAATTGGCATAACATTTTTTAATTCCTATTGCATGCAATCATTTCACAAGGGGAGGCAATAAATTAGTTAAAGCAGAACACACAAAAAATATGGCGTCAGCCTTTGAACTCAAACTGATGGGTAATATTCCTTGTAAGATGCGAAAGTTCTTGATCTGCTCCATTTTTCTCTCCACATGAATTCTGGCAGACGCTATCCTCCTTGTACATTCAACTTCAGATTTCGAAAACTGATTCCTTTTAGCGGACATGAATGGTGGACAATACAATTTAACTCCTTTCTTTTTTAAATCTGACTGTATGTGAATGAAACCCTTGTCCACCATTACAGCATCACCTTCTTCTAAAAGTTCAAGAAGGCCACAGTTTCTTGTAATATGCACATCAGATGCTGAGCCGCCCACAAATTTGATAAGAAAACAACAGCTCCTGTCATGCTTACACCAACAAGTGATTTAAAAGTATTATGGGATTTGTAGCTGGAATAAGTCAGTGATTTATTTTCTAATGCTGATGGAGTTTCTATAAATATTTCTGTACAGTCGAGAACAATTCTTGTATCACTAAAGTTTTTAAAGCAATCAGGTACTTTCTGTTGAAGTGTTTGAAGAGGTGGCAAGAACACGATTGATTTAAGGCATGTTGCCATTAGGCTTATCCAGGAATTAAAAATTCTGGAAACTCTTCCTGTTGAAATCTTAAATCTATATTGCAAGTCATTTAACAATAAACCTAAACGCAGTCTCATCATTACCATAAAAAAAACTCGTCAATCAACCGTAACTTCCTATACGATTTTTCTTGCATCATTATCTCGTCATCCACATTCATTCGATCAGCCCCTGTAGCAATGAGAGTATCGAACAAAGCTTTAAATGCCTGGTAGCATGGTAAACCTGTATAAAAAAGTACCTCCTCATCTGATGAAGCTATATCATCTATTATAATTTCTGGTCCTGTCACTTGAACAAATAATTCAGCAGGTGGTGTATTGGTTTGAGTGATTTTGTCATTTTTTGTACATGAAGCTGTTGATAATGGCACATTCTCACTTTCTGTTCCAGATTCACAAAGTGTCCTCATTGGAGTTTTTGAATACCTGAAATATTCAATACAATTTATTAAATTGAATATATTAAAACAAGAATATGGATGAACCAATATTTTTTATGTGATATGTATTTTGTTCAATTAATTTTTATCCCCAATCAGGAGAGAGGAAGATGGTGAATAGATTGACCCTTAAAGGCCTTATCTGTCTGTATGTAAAATGTACAAAATGCATAAGGTGTACATGTACATGTATGTCCCATTTTTTGTTAAAATTGTGTCTGTATGTGGATATCTCAGATACAAACAAGACCTACATTTAATGCACATTGGATAAATCGTGTGTTCAGGTGTATATTACAGTTACTAGAAAAACATTTATTGTTTTATATAAGCAGTGATTTTTGTACCAGTGCCACACTCTAGTCTTTGGTAGACTAGTGCAATAATCATTATTAATCTATCATTTGTTGATAAGGTCACTTTTGACATACATTTTATGCATGGACAACTAGATGCATGGTTTGTTTTATGGACATATATACCATTGATTGATGCTTAATGAGTCATTGGTTAGGTTTTGTACAAAAAGGTTCAGAGTAATATATAAATTATAAATAAGAAATTGGTATGAGTTCCATACATTTAACTCTGTATAAAGAGACATTGTTTTTTGTCATTTACAACTTACGAATGAGTTTGCTCAATCACATCTATAGAACAACAAGGCTTAGGCTGGTCCGACTCGGAGTGTGAAATGGATGGTTGTAATATTGACTCTGTTTCCGAAATACTTGTGGATAGACTGTTTTTTGTGTTCCTTACTTTTCCCTCTTTGACCACTTTTTGTGGGAGGTGAAGACTTGGTACTTTATGAACGGATGTACGTCCTTCTCCTCTCGGAAAATGATCTGAACAGACTGAGGTGTACGTTGATGGTTTAAAGTCTTTCCGACTAATTGCACGTAGCCATGCCGATCGTACGATTCCCTCTTTTGGTAATTTATGTAGTTTTATTGTTCTACCAAATCTCCCTTTGTCTCCGGACTTATTGTGACAGTCTTTGATGGCACAATAGTTAGGTTTCCCCATTTTTTTATTCTACCGGAAATGGTTTGACACCTTAAAACAAGAAAGACAACTCCGACAACGAACGATAACTCTCGAAACCGCAAACGGAGAATCTTGCTGTATTAGTAGGTAGGAGTGCTCATGATCATACACCCTGTCGATACTGTTTACTTATATTTTGGAATTGCACAAAGGCATGCCTTTCTTAAGTTTTTTTTCTATTGTTGAAGGCCATACGGTTATACGACCATATAGTTGCTTATCCCCACGTCATTTGAACTCTAGTGGATAGTTGTCTCAATGACAATCATATCACACCTCCTTATTTTTATATACTCAGATACACTATTCACTCTTGTCGTATCATTTCCCCCTATATGAGCTTTTTTACGTTGTAATCGATATATTAGAGTGAAGCTATGAACACACCACTCACTGATCAGTTATACAAAATAGTAGAGGTGATAATATATTTGATAGACTTCTTGATATGAACGTCTTTTCTATACTCGGGTCGACTTAAAGATTGACTTTTAATACATCTCTTTAGTTGAAGAACGTATGTTGACGTCCAGGTTTCTTTTTTAAATGTTAATTATTTGATTAATCATAAAGTTTGTCTTCGACAAATGTGTTTTACTATCCCTTTGGTATCTTCCGCATTTCTTTTTATCCTCTTCCATTATATTTTGAACGATATCTTTTTGGGAAAGTGTTTCTACAATGGTAATGGATATGCTATCAAATATTCAAACGTCGATTATTATAATACCTCTATTCACTATTTTGCGGAGCTTTTAACTATTTCTTCTATTCTGTGATGTTGATAGCTTATTTTCATTGGCGTCCGTTACATTCAGTTTTGCACTTGAGACTGTTCTATTAATTTTCTACTCTGTCATATAATTTATCTAATCAATTATTCTATATTTTCTTAATTGTAAAAGATACCGAGAGTGCAATTTGGGTTTGAATCATTATTCAGAGCAGAACAACAAAATGACAAAGAACAATCCATAAAACATTTCATACATGTAGAAACTATGACAGAGCATCATAAAAACTACAATTCCAGGGGTGATCATATGCACTCCTTGATTTTAAACGTTCCTGCTTCTCTTATCTCATTCGTCGTGTACCAGTTTGCTGATAATAATTATTTTGGTTATGTCATAAATTAAGGCAACATTAGTATACTGTTGTTAAAAAGTCATAAAATGATTGAGAGAAAACAAATCCAGGTTACAAACTCAATCCGAGGGAAACACATCAACTAAGTAGAAAACAACAAGACAACTGAAGTGCAACAAAAATCAACAATGCAACATACATAGAAACGAACCATTTGATAACAACAACCATATTCCTGACTTGGTAAAGGACATTTAAAAAAAATTTGGGTTGAACCTGGTTAAATGGTTAGCCAAACCTCTTGCTTTAAATGACAATGGTAAAAAATATTGCTAAAATGACAACACATCATAAACACACGCAAGAACAGAACAACGCACACACAAATAATATACTAGTTGATACAACATGCAAACCGCAAAAACAACAAAGAACATCTTCCATCAACGACAGACATCACAAACAGTCACGCACTTACTTACGTCACTAACATGCAATCTCGAGCGTTACACAATCATTTTGCCATGGCAATAAAAAAAGAAAAATGACAAAATGACTAACAACAGTACCTGTATACAACAACAATATTATAAACAAAAGTCACCACCAAAACCAGGGATGATCTTAGGTTGTCCGGATAGCTAAGCAGATCCTGTACCACATGTCACAACTGTCGTAATGCTGATGTAAGAACAAACCGGTGCTTATTCGGTAGATCACATTCGAGAAAAGAGGACGGGATTGTGGTTAAGACTATCTGAACAAAGGGCGATAATTGTCTTATCAAACCAGTCTATTTGTTGTTTGTGTTAAATTGTGCATTGTGTTGATACGAGTCAGGAGCCTGAAATGTTTTGTTTTGTTGCTGTATTTTACAATATATACAATAACAAAGTATGTTCCCTACAGCAAGTTATTATGGTTCTGATATAGCAAAAGCATATCTTTATATCCTTTCTTTTAATGTCAAACGTTTTACTTTGTACAAACGACGCAAAGAACATCTGCTTCATTGGTATACGGAGGACATCTTAAACTCCCACATTTGGTTCGAAGAGGATAAAACACAGCTCCATCTTCATTTCCATTCTTATTGTCCATCGGTTCTGCATTAATGTCAACACACGCAAAGTCTCGTCTAAAGTGAGTATTATGATCGCTCATCAGATAACCATTATATTCTGGGATCCATCCTTTATAGCAAGTCTTCCGACCTATAATATGCATTTTTTAAGGATACTAATAAATGAAAATCAATCTGTTTTAGTTCATACAAATATTTTTTTAAGATTTGACATTTGTATTTGATAATTCTTTATCGCGAGAAAGACATTGGGTTGCGTAAAGATAAATTAAGACACGTATGCATTGACATGTATAGTCTATCATAAAAATTGATTTTTTTTCTCACCTGGTATCATCAAGACCGTTGATCTGTGTTTTTGATAACATACAGCACATGGTACTTCCTTGTCTGCCATACTTTCTGACCATCCTGATGACTTCATTGACGAACTAAGTTGGTATTCAGATCCATATACCTGGTTATTGTCATATGATTGATGCTGTCCATTTTCTGGATCATTAGGGAGACATAAATAATTTACACCACCTCCCCTATAATTATATTGAGTTCCACCAACTTGACCTATATCATATTATAACATGCTTATAGACGCTAATATTTACTTCATCATATAAATAGTTTCAATAAAAACAATGGCACATTATATATTGGTGTAAGGTTCTTTTTCTTGTATCATTGGGTTATCTTTTTTTCTTCCGCCTCATTGGATTATATAAAAAGTTAAATCACAAAAATACTGAATCCCGAGAAAAATTTAAACGGAAAGTCCCTAATAAAATGGCAAATCAAACGAATGTACAACAACTGTCATATTCCAGACTTGGAAAGGCATTTTCTTATGTAGAAAATGGTGGATTAAACCTGGTTTCATAGCTGGCTAAACCTATTACTTGTATGCCAGACGTATGTATTCCGTTATATTGACAACGATGTATGAACAAAACAAACAGACATAATAGGTGAAAATGTCAAAAATAGGGGTACAGCCGTCAACATTGTGTTATTATCTTGATCATTATAAATACAAACAAATATGTAAAAAAAAACATTTACCATGGCACAATAACAAAATGACAGGATGTATAAGCACAGAACAACGTCATATGTAACAAAGAAACAAAAACGGCATATAGACAAAGCATATTAGCAAACATGAAAGACAAGAATACAAATATAACACAATGACGGTAATAAAGAAAAACAAAAATGAATTTAGACAAATATCCCTTCATTCATAAAACACTATTTGTAGTTGTACTGTCAAGCGCAAAGGTTTTATATTCAAACGAATTAGACATATCTTTGAAGATGAAATCCATTCCAATATTCTAAGAAGTCCGTTTCTCATTTTTCTTCCTCACAGGAATTCCTTTCAGTAATGCTAAGAAATCTAACGACATTTTGGAATGGACACGTATCATCTCTGTCGTACATTAATGTATATTACAATTGAATAAAAAAATACAGATAATTAATCAAACCCGACAAAAATAGATTAAACTCAATTGTTCATGAAGATAAAGTATTTCCTACTCTACAACTGGTACCGTTTTTCCATGAGAATGTATAAAAGATAAACTTATTATATAGTTAAAAGATGTAAATTGTTTTTTTCTTACCTGTATACACTATATCGGCACCTTTTCGACAAATTTTCTTTCCCCACCGTACATAAGTTACTCCTTTGAATTATACATCAAATAAGCACAATAACAATATAGATAAATAGTACCGATCAATATTTTGTTAACTTCAAAGGTACAACAAAATTAAACACAATAGTTATATGAGGATAACTGAACGAATTTTAAAATCATAATAGCCCTTATTATGAGTCGATTGTGTCACTAGTTATTCAATGTTTAAGGGCATACGATATAGTTAAAGGGGATGTAATGACGTTGTTAACGTAACATGTTATTTTTGCGACGTCAACCTGTGACAAATCGGGTAAAAATGTATTTTTCGACTGATTTTTATCATTCAAACTGGTTAAACTTGAAAACGAGTTAATGGACCCCTCTTTTTTTAATACAATTCGGTTTCATAACGTATGAGGATTAATTATGTCTACCAATTTTCGTGAAAAAGTCAATAATGCAAATTTGTTAATTTGATAATTAAACAGCAAAAAATGACGAGTTTTTTCTACATTCATGAACATTTGATAAATTTTAGTTATTTCCAAACGAAAAAAAAAGTTTAAAGGATATTTATATTAAATAGATTATTTTTTTAAATTAAAAAAACAGATTGTTGTATCTTTTTGAACAAAAAAGTTATGCATTTCTTTCGGAAAAAACAATACGTCCACAAATTAGAATTTTGAGCAAATATCTTAAATTTCGACCTCATTTTACTCCAAACGAAGCACATAAATGTATACTTTTTATAACATATTTGATTTAATCAGGTAAAAAATAGCTTATTTGCAAAATTTCTTCAAAATTTCATTATGGGATCAAAACTGTATCGTATGCCCTTAAAGTGTATACACACAATGTGTATGTGTCTACTTCATCCGATTCAATTAGTTATGGTTAAAGATTGAGATTGATTGAGTCATTCGTGTTCATTCTTAATCTTTATTATAATCCTTGTATCTTTGATAACCATCATTAATTACAACATATATTTAAATGTGACGAAAAAGTTTGGTATGGTTAGTTTGAAGTGGTGTGACTTGACGTAAAGTGTGTATACGTATGTTTGTGCTGTGTTGTTAGGTGTCTTAGTTTCACTCGTACACGGACGACACATACCAAGTATACTTTTTAACAGGGTTACCCTTAAAATCTCTGGTAGCGTGATTAAAGGAATCCTGGTCATATAAATAAATAAATGGATCCTGGTGTAGTCTGAACGAAGTCTTGCAATTAAATATAAACACAAAGTCGATTAAAAGTTCAATACTGTATTAATCCAAAGTACATGTAACAGTAATACAAGTTTACAACATCTTAACTGAAGGCTCAACAATACGCTGGCATAATCTTAAATCTGCCACGTACCCACCTCTTGTACACAAAGTCGTCTCTCCTCGTATATCGTATATACAATTATTTCTCTCTTTTATCATGTTTATACTACTCTAGTAACCTGATGACATTATGGTTAAATTACTCTGAACAAAAAAATATTCTACAGAAGCTATATTACAGGAGCCAGGAGGCCGGAGCCAAGGTCACCGAAACTGAGGTCAACTGAAACACCCATCGTAACGGGGCACCAGCTGATTAACATGATTGATTTGACATTTAACATATACACTCTGATTGAAGGCGATAAACATAGATTGTAAGGAATTACTTTATAACTGTTAATGAGAATAAGTAATCTGGTTGTACGATGATAATAAAACCCACTGACGAATGCAATAAACGAAAAACGTTACATAAAAACAAATACTGAACACTAGTGCGGCACCTTGCATGTAAGACAAAAACCGTCTTAAACTCATCTCAAATGTCTAAATTCTGAAGATAGTAGTATTTAGCATGAAATAATTACACAAGAACCTGATGCATGTCCATCGTATTATCAAAAACAGCCCAAATTTATAAGAAAAGTATTCTACTTTCCAATAATTAGCCAAAAGTTTGCAATTTAACGACTTCGTTAAAACGGTATATGTTGGGGCCAAAAATAGGGTCTTTACGGGCCTACTCCTTTGATATTTGGTTGTTTTTAAGATCCTTGGCTATCATACCTATTTCCTTTCTTATTCGATAATTTCGGGCATTCTCTGTAAATCAACAACATAACATAACCATATCAAAAGTTGTACAAAAAAATAACCTGATTTTGATGTTTTACTCGGGGATGGACATTCGTCTTTCCTAGATGTGTGTAAGTAAATTTTTATCATATCTATCAGTGACTGGTCTGTTGCTGACAGGGTATAGTCCTTACATTCATTGTTTTCAACAACCATTATGACAGTTGCTATTACAACTGCCATACACGTCGAGAGCATTCTGCAGATAAGGTTAAATACAAATGATGCATCAACTTACAGATATATAGATAACAGGATATTAATTGTGTATGTCAGACCCGTCTTTAGTCTAAAAAAGACTTATCATTGAATCCCGAATCAACAAATTTAAGAAAGACTAAATAAAGCGCGATATTGAGAGCATTCAAGATCTAAAATTACCAGAATGTTTGTCAAATACAGCTATTACAGGTAATAATAACATGAACGGTACAATTTTCCTGCTCGGTAATCTATTCAACATCGTACTATATTTGGCATTTTTTCTTTTGGATTCGAGCGTCATTGATGAGTCTTTTGTTGCCGAAATGCGCGTGTGACGTAAATACAAAATGCTATCCTTGTATCTGTGATGAGTTTATTTACTCGTGTAGAAAATTTTAAGCAATTCGAAAAAAATGATATTTGTGTTAAACTTTATTTTTTGATACCAGATTCGTATAATTAAATTTCTTCAATATCAAGCCATTTATGTTACAAAATTAAGGAATAATGTCGAATTAAGTTCCACTGAAAAGTATCTATTCATTGATAGTTTTAAATTTTTAACTGTTATTTTTGTGTATATACTAAACTGTTTTGTTATTAACGGCATAAGACATGTTGTTGAACTAAAAGGTGATAAAAATACTTTACCATACCTTTATTTACTGTCCGCGATAAACCTGAAACTATTAGACATATAAATTTAAGTCCGAGGTTTTAAAGAAATATTGCATGTCCACATCACTATAAAATATTGTTGTTATATATTTGATATCTGCAGGCAAATAATAACGAGTGAATCGCCTGACAAGGTATTGACTTTTCGTTATGCATATAATATACATGTTTATCAATTTCAAAACATTTCTTGGAAAAAATAAACAGCTTTTGACAATATATTTCATTACTAGAAACACAGGGTATAACAGCGGTTCAGTTCATTCTGAATGTTATTTTGAGCACAAATTGTGTACCCCTAGTAATGAGTACATTTATATGCTCGAGAGCCCTGTAGCGGCACAAAAAAAAACATTAAACAGTTTGTTAGTAATAATTACTACTTCGGTTATGTCATAAATAGGATGTGGGAACACTATTATCGAATGTTGAGATATTAAGTGAAACGTGCCCTTTTTCAATTTCAACAATATCATGATAGTGTAAATAAAATGTCAAAACAATGACTTCGACTAAAAAGCCCTTAATCAGCAACCTACTATCAAAATGAAAAATGAAAAAAAGTGTTTGGCATGGAAAGTAGTTTTAGCAGGAAATTAAATTTCCTTTGCAGATGCAGACGCAATGAAATGTCTCGACATTATTATTAAATCATTTTTTGTCGCACAATTAACTTCTCCTTCAAACTACACTGTCATTTTTCTAGCTGTAAGTAAGATAGTAAGCAGAATATGTCGCCTCATTTTCAATTGACAAATAAAAATAGAAAAGTTACCATAATTTGAAATGTTTAGCAAAATAACAGAATTCAACCACAATCACTGATCGAAATGTTATTTTATCAATATATTAATAAAGCACAAACAAACAGTCGTGTTATCAATGCAAATTAATTTTGAACGAACGACACATAAAACATCCACTTTATTGGTATATGGAGGACATCTCAAAGTACTACATCTGGTTCGAAGTGGATAAAAATAAGCACCACGTTCATCTTCACTCTTATTGTCTAATGGTTTTGAATCTCTGTCAAGACATGCGTAGTCCCAGTTTTAATTATCAGTCATTAGATAACCATTGTACTATGAGTTCCATTCTTCATAGCAAGTGTTCTGACCTTAAGTTTTTAAAAAGAGATCCTGATTTTAAATAATGATTAAGCAAAAAAAAAATTAAGGCTTTTCTACCTCAGGCATAGATTACATTAGCTGTATTTGGCAAAACTTTTAGGAATTTTGGTCCTCAATGCTCTTCAACTTCGTACTTTATTTGGCTTGTTTTAACTATTTTGGATTCGAGCATCACTGATGAGTTTTTTGTAGACGAAACGCGCGTCTGGCGTATATACAAAATTTAATCCTGGTATCTATGATGAGTTTATTTACAACCATTGGGTCGATGCCACTGCTGGTGGAGATTTATTTCCCCGAGGGTATCACCAGCCCAGTAGTCAGCACTTTTTTTGTGCTGATATGAATTATCATTGATTTGGTTATATTTATAAATTACCCGTTTACAAAATTTCGAATTTTTTAAAAACTAAGGCTTTTCTACCTCAGGCATAGATTACCTTAGCTGTATTTGGCAAAACTTTTAGGAGTTTTGGTCCTCAATGCTCTTCAACTTCGTACTTTATTTGGCTTTTTTTTTTTTAACTTTTTTGGATTCGAGCGTCACTGATGAGTCTTTTGTAGACGAAACGCGCGTCTGGCGTATATACAAAATTTAGTCCTGGTATCTTTGATGAGTTTAATTATAAACATGTTTAACCCCACCGCATTTTTGCGCCTGTCCCAAGTCAGGAGCCTCTGGCCTTTGTTAGTCTAGTATTTTTTTTATTTTTAGCTTCTTGTGTACAATTTGGAGTTTAGTATGGCGTTCATTATCACTGAACTAGTATATATTTGTTTATGGGCCAGCTGAAGGACGCCTCCGGGTGCGGGAATTTCTCGCTACATTGAAGATCTGTTGGTGACCTTCTGCTTTTGTCTTTTCCATGGTCGGATTGTTGTCCCTTTGACACATTCCCCATTTCCATTCTCAATTTTATTGTACTCGGAACCATCAGGACCGCTGATCTGTGTTTTTGTAACACACAGAACATGCCACTTCTTTGTGGTTCATACTTTCAGACCATCCTGATGGCTTCACTGATGATCTAAGTCGATATGCATTACCATACACCTGGTTATTACTATATGATTGGTGTTGTCCATTCTTTGGATCATTTGGGAGACATAAAAAGTTTACACCTCCTCCTATAGTATTACAATCACTCCCGTACTTGCAAAAGAGCAAAGTAATAAAGCTAATTATGGCGAAAGAAACTAACATTTTCTTGATCATAGAACCAAAACAAACAAAAGCACATTATATATTGATGTAAAAATCTTTTTGTTGTATCATTGTAATGTTTTCTTCCTCTGTTTTTTTTAATTTTATAACAACTATTAATTCATTCGTTAGAATAGTATTAGTATTTTTTATGGTATAATGCAGAACCTTTACTATTCAAAAGAATCTGGTATATCATTGAAATAGTATCCCTTGCTAAGAAATGTCATATCTCATTTCATCATCACCTGAAATCTGTTGAATGAAGTGAAGACACCTTAAAAAAACATTTGGAAAATAGACACGTGTCATTTGTCGTACAATAACTGTATATGACAATTAAATTAAAAAAAAATATGAAGTCACTGAAGAATCGACGAAACAGACAACATATTAACCAAAGATCAAAAATCAGAAAGAGGATTAAGGCTGTAAGGTCGTTGATAAAAATCATAATTAAGAAACTAAATGGGTCTATCAATACCCACGCTACGTTAATTTTTAAGGACCCAAATGTTCCAAAACACTTGTTCTACCTTTATGACAAATATATTGTTGTCCCCGCAGATAAAGCCCCAAAAAACGTCATTTTTGTGTGTAAATATCATTATAAATGAATTATTAATGACATATAATGGATTACTTTTATAAATTGTTATTTGGTTGTCTAACTGGCACTCGCACCACATCTTACTATATATAGGTATTGACAATTCACTTAGAAACTCAACATATACCTCACAACACTTAACAAAGAGGAAATCATTGATAATCATAGGTCTGTTCTATGTTCCTTTGGTGTTTCAACCAAGGATAAAGAACTGGATCTTCCATCACAGTGTTGGTTACCTAAACTACATAAGTGCCCTTACAAACAACGGTTTATTGCTGAGCCTTCCAAGTGCTTTACAAAACCTCTTTTTAAATTCTTAATATCTATTTTATCAACAATCAAAGCCGGCCTCCAAAGTTATTTCGACACTGCCTATTCAAGGTGGCGTGAATCAGACGTAGATACTAAAAAAATACCAAAGATCTTTTAGAGTACATACAATCTAAGATTCTCTCATCTTGCAATTATAATAAAACATTTGACTTTTCTACACTTTACACAAGTATTCCCTATTCCAAACTATAAGACAAATTGGTAAGAGTTGGTATTACTTTGTTTCATTAAAACGAATGGCGAACGTAGATACAAGTATCTTGTCTTGAGGAGGGATAAATCCTACTTTGTTAAGAATAGTTCTGATTCAAACAAAAAAATTCTCTGAAACTGACATGATCAAGATGCTTGATTTCTTGATTGAAAACATATTTGTTACGTTTGCAGGACTTGTTTTTCAACAGACTGTCGGAATTCCAATGGGAACAAATTGTGCCCCTCTTCTTCCCGACTTATTTCTTTATTATTATGAGGCTGATTTCATACAGGAGCTTCTTAGGAAGAAAGATAAGAAGTTAGCGATATCCTTTAACTTAACGTCCCGCTTAGTAGATGATCTTCTCTCACTAAATAATACAAACTTTGGTGACTATGTTGAACGAATATATCCCATCGAACTACAGATAAAGGATACTACAGATACAGTTAAGTCTGCCTCTTATCTTGACTTACATCTAGAAATTGACAATGAGGGTGGGTTGAAAACAAAACTTTACGACAAAAGAGTTGATTTCAGCTTTCCAATTGTGAACTTTTCATTTCTATGGTGCAACATTCCAGCAGCGCCTGCATACGGAGTATGTATCTCCCAATTAATACAATATTCCAGAAATTGTATTTCCTAT
Source organism: Mytilus edulis (assembly GCA_019925275.1). Classification (NCBI taxonomy): domain Eukaryota; kingdom Metazoa; phylum Mollusca; class Bivalvia; order Mytilida; family Mytilidae; genus Mytilus; species Mytilus edulis. Next base: position 97,956,977 of record CM034351.1, on the reverse strand, counting down.
CATCATCCCTTCGTAAATTTAAGTTGACATCATCCCCTCGTAAATTTTACGGACGAGTTGGTTGACCGTTATGGAGTAACCGTTTCACAGATTATATCGAATATGTTATGTCGTAACTACAATGCTCTTCCTTTTCACGAATGTCTCCTACCGAATTAGACTATTTACCGGATTTGAATGACATAAGCAACACGACGAGTGCCACATTCGGAGCAGAACTGCTTACCCTCCCGAAGCACCTGAGTTCAACCAAGGTTTTGGTGGGGTTCGTGTTGCTAAGTCTTTAGTTTTCTATGTTGTGTCTTCTGTGCTATTATTTGTCTGTTTGCCTTTTTTTTTTAGTCATGGTGTTGTTAGTTTATTTTCAATCTATGAATTTCACTGTCCCTCTGATATCTTTCGCCTTTCTTTTACAGAAAACTTAATCAATTCCGATTAAAAAAAAATGACGAACTCAAATACGACGGGAGAGTAATTACTTCCTACTCTACGTGTGGTACAGCTCGTCTAATAAAATGAGTTAGAGATGAACAATTTATATAGTTCAAAGATGTAATTTGTTTTCTATTACCTGTGTATACTAGTTCAGCACCTTTTGGACAACCTTTCTTTCTCCAGCGTATGTAAGTCACTTCTTTAAATAATACAAATAGAAATAAGAAATAGATAAGAAATAAAGTACCAAGCAACGATAAATATACTTTAAAATTATCAAAACAGAGTTATTTTTAATATTTTTGCATTATAATTTCCAGTTGATAAGATACCTATTGAATTTGGTATTTTAAAGTATTTTTTTAAAAACTTTGGTTGTCAATAAAGGCAACAGTAGTATACCGCTGTTCAAAACTCAATCTCTGTTTCCCTTTTCATTTGATCATTGCAGAGTATACTAGCTAATTCAATAAAACAATTTTAATAACTATATCCAGCATTGTACATAATGTTTTAACCTGAATTTTTTTGTTTTACTTGGTGGTGGACATTTGTCTTTCCTTGAAGTATGTAGGTAATGTTTCATCATATCCATCAGTGACTGGTCTGATGCTGACAGAACATAGTCTTTACATTCATGGTTGTCGACATTCAATACGACATTTGCAAGCACAATTGTCATATACTTCCAAAACATTGTCATACTGCAAATGAACTGAAATACAAATGATAGATATTTTTTTTTAACTGAAACTGTTTTAAAAATAACAGGCCATTTATCTTACAAAATTATGTAGAAAAATAAAAAGCTAGGTAAGCTAAAATGTATTCCTAAATTTATAGTTTTAAAAGCTTTATTGTAAACATAAGACTGGTATGATTGTCATGCAGGCAACTCTTACCAGAGACTTAGTCGTATTAGGCACAACTTTTTGGAACCTCTGGTCCTCAATGCTCTTCAACTTTGTACTTGTTTTGGCTATCGAACTTTTTTTATTTGAGCGTCACTGCTTAGTCTTGTGTAGAAGCATGTATTTGAACAAATCCCTCCTGTAAAAATGCTTCTTTATATAGTAATTTCAACTTTACATTTATATTTGAACTAAATTTTAGTTTTGCTATTGTTAAATCTGTTTTTCTGGCAAGTAAAATTATATACAACTTAATAAAAGTTACCTTTAATCGATCAGAAAGTGTGATTTACAGAGAGAAAAAACTGTCAAACTGAATACAAAAAAAAGATGAATGTAATACAGATTTCCGTAGTAGAAATCGACGCTTTAAACATTCCAGCTATTAAAGGTAGAAAAACATGACATAAATGATCCAACCGAGAATACCATTCTACCAACGGGACAATAAAAAATCTGATGCAACAGAAAACGCTATTTCGAAAATAAAAATGATACAAACAAAAATAACAAAACATAGCATAAAAAAATATGTATATGGCATGTAACAATGTGAAACCGCAAAACATTTAAGGGTGAACAGATGGGTTAGCAATAACTGCTGCAACCGTTAAAAAAGTGACTTGGTTGTTAATTTATGAAGTTTAAATGTGATTTTTTTCTGTCTTTTGTATCATTGATTTTTTCATACCGACGAAACCATAATTTTTTAGAAATTTACATTATCCTTTCCCTTTTGGGAAGCTCCAATATAAAGATCTTATGTCTGGATGGCCATTAGTAGAACTCGTTACGACGTATATTAATAGAAGCTTGATGGAAGATGACAAAGAGACACGAAAAACGCCATGACAAAAAAGAAAGACGAAAAGGTGCAAACAACTCAAAACATCACTTTATAGAAAATAAAAGATTCAACACAAACCCAACATTACACCCATGTGAACTGATATATTTCGGAAAGATAAAAGTTTCTCCTCGACCATTGACATCCGTCTTGTTACTCATGTTAGTACAACTCTGATGACAAGTCTCATTGGCCATAGCATAATCAAATAATAAAGGATGAGATTGTGTTTCCGACGATTGGGACATATCAGTGGGCATCTGTAAAATAGATATTAAATAAGGTTCAACAAGTTTTTCATGGCGTCTATAAAACTCTGACAGGGAACACAATGCAAGTGTTTTTAATTTGATGGATGCTTTTGTGTTCTGTTAATTGTTTCTTTAAAAATTGTAACACGATGATGACTGCTGTACCAATATTTTGACTATTTTATTCATTATATCTGTTCAGTTCACACGTCATTGTAAATATAACGGAATTTAAAGAGACTGTCGTACAAAGTGGGAGATTTAGCTCTTTAAAACCAGGTTTAATCCACCATTTTCTACATTTGAAAATGCCTGTACCGAATTAGGAATATGACAGTTGTTGTCCATTCGTTTTTGATGTGCTTTGTCATTTGATTTTGCCATGATTAGGGACTTACCAATTTGATTTTCCTCTGAGTTCAGTATTTTTGTGATTTAACTTTTTTTAAACTTTACGTGATTTAATGGCTTCTTTTGCTAGCAGCAACCATGTATCTAGAAAATCATGATAGGAAACCCTTGTTTTGGAATATTGATTCAAGTGAAAAATATAAAATCCACATGAAGTCGCCGTTGAAATAATGCTACATAAAAAATATCACCTTAGGGAAAAGTAAACAATCTGTAGATTTAAGTTTCGTCAATAGATAAAGACGATGCTACATGCTGTTGTACTTTATTGTTGCTTTTTTTTTATTTCCAGTGATGACCAAAATTACAGTGTAAAAGGGAATCTGTTAAAAGAAGAAACGTCAGCTGTCAAAGTATATTCAAACCGAGAGTCGAAAAGAAGCGCCTACCAGGAAATAAAATATCAATCAAAATTAATAAAATTATAATACCATTCGAGTGTTTGCGTTTCACTGTCATTTAATAATCCCCCAAACAGATGTTGGATACTAATGTATGAACAAGAGCACTTTTCAGAAGCTTACATTGTTATCTTATATTAGTCATTCCCCTGCCGCTAGCACTGTACCATCAGAGTTAATATTCTCATCAGCAGGACTGTTAGTTACCTAACAAAGTTTAGATATCGCCAGGTCTAGAAAAATATGACAGGATAATATTTTCAAATAAGAACATTCTGTTTCGACCCTCCGAAAAAAATGATTAAATGCATCAGTAAGTTCTAATCACCATGCACCCTTTTGTTGATCATCAATGATTTTTACAGTTTCTCAAATACTGTTGTTTGGGTTATCATTTTTCTATAGAAATGATTAACTACATGTACTTGATTACTTAATCATTGTCATATTGCATAATTAGTACATAAAGTAAATGAGCTATTAATTATGGTATAAAATTCCTTATAATTACAGGAATATAATTATAATGAGGATTTTACATTCATAAAACAACGACATATTATCTTGTGTTTCTATTTTGTAAATACTATTTTACTGCGCAAGTACTCGAGTATCGCTCGGCAAATCCAACAAGTAATCGATTAGAAAATTTTCATCGAGTTGCCATCCCTAATACTAAGTCAAATCCAGTTATTAGACAGCTTGCCATAATTGTTTGATATAGTGTCTCGAACAAAATCCGAGGAAACAATGTTTTAGGTATTGTTGTGATATCTAACTTATTTGCTAAAAAATTATAATTTGTAAAGGGAAACCTTCTCAATAGAAAAATACTTCAACGGGAGCCTCTGGCCTTTATAAGTCTTGTGTGATTTTTAATTTTAGTTTCTTGTGTATAATTTGGAGTTTAGTATGACGTCCATTATCCATGTACTAGTATAGATATTTGGTAAGGGGCCAGCTAAACGCCTCAGGGTGCGGCAGTTTGTTGATACATTGAAGCCCTATTGGTGACTTTCTATTGTTGTCTGTTCTGTGGTCAATATCTTATACTACAAGCATTAAAATCGGTAACTTTTTTGTAACATTCTTTCTTTTGTACTCTTGTACTGGTAATACATTCTAATAATATCAGAATGACACAATCACCAAATCACCAGTAAAACAAATAAATAGGAGAACATATTAGACAAAGAAACACATGAATAATAGCTAACAAAAGGCACCAGGTTTAAGATTCAATACGCCAGAAGCGCGCCTCGTCCACACAAGACTTACCAGTGACGCCCAGATATAAAAGTTCAAAAGTCAAAACAAGTACAAAGTTGTACAGCACTGAGAACCAAAAGTTCAAAAAGGTTGTGCCAAATACGGCTAGGAATTTCTGCTTGGGATAAGAACATCCTTATTATTTAGAATAAAATATGCTATTGCAAATAGTAAATTTTATCAAATGAATATAAAAGATATACATGATAAAACTGAAGTATTAACTTATTACAGAAAACAAAACCCGGATACATTACATAAATCAACACAAAAAATAGACACACCCGATTAATCAAGGCCTCAACGCAAAAAGTGAAAGAAAATGACGTCACATACGAAGCGGTGAAAAGGCACACAAAATGACGTCACATTTGAAATTCTAAAACAGCATACAAAAATGACGTCACATTTGAATGACTAAATTTATTTCTCAAAAATAAGATAGAATTAGGATTGATTTAAGATCATATTTGAACTAAATACTTATATTGCATTTAATAGCAATGAACATTGCATACTTATTAATAGCAAACTGAGGTAGCAATTAACTATATTATATAGCTATGTCCGGTTGGTTCTGAATCTAACTGCAATCATAAAACATCGTACAAATTACGTTGAACCACATCAAATCTAATAAATGAAGGCGGTGATTAATTGTCTTAACCATAACACATGAATATAAAAGATAAGAAATCAACACTTTTGACAAAATCCGATGAAAATTACAAAAAATACATGAATTTTGGATAGAAAAATACCGAACCACGTCGTATGATAATGCTAATTCACACTCAGCAAAACAGTCACACTCAGGAATAAATCACATTCCGTAATTATAAGATTAGACGACTTTATGACAAACCACAATCTACCATGTGGTAAAAATGTCCTTATCTAGTTTGGTCAAAGAACACGTATGGATCAACCAATTCGTGATGGTGTCCATAAAATTTACGAAGTGTCAATTTTAATCTGTCATCCTCACAGCTTTTTTGGAACAGTTTCTGGGTAAAGAGCACACTCATTTATACGAAGTCCGTATATTGTGGACAAGCACGAGAATAAAGTATCAATTGAGATATGTAAACACCATACGAAGAGGCAGAGGGTATGTTACTGCTGAGAAATTGGAAATTGATAATTGGGAAGTTGAAATCGTCCCGTTTATCATAGATTTTCGTGTGAAGTCATCCATTTGCGTCAATATTGAGGAAAAGATCAAGGTATGAAGCAGTCCTTCTAGTATCAGTAGTATCCTTAATTTCAAGTTCACTGGGATATATCAGATGTAAGTATTGGCTGAAATATGGGTTATTCAATGATAGAACATCATCAATATATCGGTAAGTAAAATTAAACAATTTCGCAAGGTACTTTTTCTTTTTGTCTTTTAGAAGGTTCTGAATGAATTCTGCTTCATACGAGTAAAAAAAAATCGGCCTGTAGGGATGCACAAGTAGTATCCATTGGAATACCGACTGTCTGTTGAAATATAAACATACAAACTCAAAAAATATATTGTCGATCAAAAAGTCCAGCATTTTGATTCAGTATATTTTCTGGAAGATTCAGTGTTATTCTTCACAAAATATGAATTATTGTAACCCAAAACAAGAAATTTGCATCTACGATTCCCATTTTTATAGAAAAAGCTCTGTTTTATGAGATTGTGAAGTCGTTTTTCAACTGAGCATGGGGATTAGTAGTTTATAGCGTAGAAAAATAAAAAAATCTGTATGTTGCTTCAAAATTGCAAAGATTTTTATCAACGCTTTAGCAGTAGATCTTTCGATTTTTTGAGAATCCACATCTGATTAACACCACTGGTAGAATATATCGCATCACAATATTTTTGAAGCCCATCTATAACTGTAGAAAGAATAGTAGTCAGTACTTTAGAAAGATTTTTAGTAGAAAATTTTGAAGACCCAGCTATGTATTGTTCTTTATATGGAGTTTTGTGTAATTTAGGTATCCAGTATAATGAAGGTAAATTTTCTTCGTTTTCTTTGATGTTGATACCAAAAGAAAGAAGGACAGATTATTGATTTTGTAAAATTTCGTCCTTGGTAAAGGATGTTAAAGAATATGTAGGGTTACCAGTAGTTTTATTTATTCCAAGCTCTGTTGTGAGACATTGCAAATAATGGTTTTTATATATCAAGACAATATTATTGGAGACTTTATCAGCTGGAACAACGACATATTTGTCATGCACAGAGGATAAAGCATCCACAACATCCGGATTCTTGAAAGGGTTAGTAACTCTTGTACTCATATCGCATCGTAGTTTTTGTATGCGCCTTTGAATGCATGATCGAATAGCTTTGATCCATTCAGACAAAGTGTCAAGTTCTGGTTCGTCTGGTTCGCGCTTTACCCATTTTCTTGCATAGTCCTCAACTGCATCCTTCGGTAACTTGAAGTTTTTTTTGCAGTTGATGGGATTGGGGATTCTCTATTTTGGATATGAACTTCTTTTCTTTTCTCTATACAATACAATGACTTCAACTTTAATATGGTCATCATAACTAGCAACCAACAATCGAGGTAAAAAATTAAAAGAAAAAGAATGTTATTTTTAGCGAGGAAATATGTTTTCCATATGCAGATGTTATTTAATGTTTTGAAATAAGAAAAAATCATAAAAATAGAATAAGATAAATCCTTGTTGTCGTTCAATTAATTTCTCCTCTAACCCTCACTGTGGTTTTCTAGCTTTAAGTCGTAAGCAGAATATATCACATCCTTTTCAAGTGACAAATGAAAATAGAAAAAGCTACCTAATTTGAAATATTTATCGGAACAATAGAATTCAGACACAACATCCGGACAATTTACATATGGACATTAATATTTAGAAACATAAAGTCGTTTTATCAATGTATAGATAAAACAGAAACAAATATATATAGTCGTTTAATCAATTTATAGATAAACACAAATAAATGGTCGTGTTATCAATGCAACTCATAATGTTTTTATTTTGAACAAACGACGCATAACACATCCGCTGCATTGGTATATGGAGGACATCTCAAACTACCACATTGGGTTCGGAGTGGATAAAAATAAGCGCCATGTTCATCTACTTTCTTATAGTCCAATGGACTTGCTTTTTTGTCAACACAGGCGTAGTCCCTTCTATAATGAGTTGAATGATCACTCATCAGATAACCATTATATTCTGAGTTCCATCCTTTATAGCAAGTCTTCCGACCTTAAATATTTTAAAAGTAGGATGCTGATTATAATCCATCTATTCGAAAATACATTTGTAATGTTTTGAATCTGTATTTCACATTTCTACCGTACAAAATTCATTGAAAAGCGTAAAAATAAATTGGGACATGTGTATGAGTTATCATGAAATGTCTTTCAGTACAATTGCATGGGAGACTTATTGTCTTTTCTCAATGACTTTTCAGTCTTTTGTTTATGAATTTAACGCTGCATTTTATAATTTTATTGGGTGTATAATGGTTGCACAAGGCACATGTTGTATGAAGCACAGAAGCGCTTCGTGTTAAAATTATGGCCACGATCAACGCTTTTACAAACATATAAATTCTACAGTTGTTTATAACGAAAATATTTAGAAAAGAAAATATAGCAATTATAAGGTGGATCATTGAGCTCTAAAATAAATAAGTCTTATAATAGAATACCCTTATGCATTATCTTCTTCTGCGAACAAATAATAATGCAATTAACGTTTACTTTGACCGCTTGCTTAACAGAGTTCTCGGTCAATAGACTTTGATTTAAACATGGACAACAAAATTTGTACTCAAAACACCAGTTTTTTTACTGGATAGGTCTGATCACAATGATCGTGCTCGGAATGTTTATGACTGTAAGGCCAGGTTTCGAAAACTTTCTTCATGAGGTTTTATAAATAAACTTCTTTGGTTTGTGGTGGACAGTTGTAGTATGGTAAAATACCTCGTCTTCTCATTGTTATGAGTGCCAATGAGACAACTCTCCATCCAATTAACAATTTATAACAGTAAACCATTTAAGGTCATGGTACGGCATTAAATGGAATAAGTACCTGGAATCATCAAAACCGTTGATCTGCGTTTTTTGAAACAAACAGAACATGGCACTTCCATGTTGGTCATAGATTCATACCATCCTGACGGCTTGCCTGATGAACTAAGTCGATATTCACTACCATATACCTGGATATTGTTATATGATTGGTGTTGTCCATTCTCTGGATCATTTGGGAGACATAAATAATTCACACCACCTCCTCTAGTATTATAATCACTTCCGCCGACTTGCCCTAGAATAATGCATTCAAGCTTTTCATGGTGGTAAAAGCTAACATTTAACTTGATCATACAATCAATTAATCAATATAAACACATGCATATTATCTATTTAACTTAGATGTTTCTTTTTGTTATCATTGCGTTGTGTTCTTTCTCTGTCTCATTAAGTTATAAAGCAAATAAGTCTACTTGTATAAAAAGAATTTGCATGATTATTGTAAAATGTATAAATTTGGATATTCAAAAGAATCTGGCAAGTCGTTAAAGATGTATCTTTTTCTATAATGATAAAAGTTCATATCTCATTTGACTTTATCACACGAAAACCGTTGATTAACGTAACGACACGTTAAGACCATTAGTGAATGTACCCAGATAATCTGTGCCGTCCAATTAATGTATTATACATGTATATCAATATAATAAAGAATAATAATGCAAATAAAAATGGGAAATTAAAAACCAATTGTTCAGAGAACAATTGAAGGTCTTTCCACCAGTAAGGATCTATTTTGATATGAAAATATTAAAATTTGGTTTTAAAATATTAATTTCAGCGTCAAATGACAACTTATTGTACGCTGATTCCAAAAATATAAGGTTTCAATACAAAAAGATATAAATAAGGGAAATAATTTTCTACTTCCAGTTCAAAATATGTTACTTCCGGTACTGTCTTATAGTTTACTTGACGCTGATTCCAAAAATATATGGTTTTACATACTTTTACAATAATTTATTACACAAATTAGCTACTTCCGGTTTACAAAAGGTCACTTTTTCAACGTCATATTGCTTCCAACCTAATACAAAAAGTCTAATAGATTTAATATGAAAACCTATGAGGTAAAAGCAAAGGTCAAAATCTAGAACGTTAAATAAACAGATGACCTTGAGCTCAATTTCAAGGTCATAAACAAAGAACCTCAGAGATAACTCTTACAAAGAAAAGTGTTCGGTTAAACAGGGTGAGTTTCAAAAGTGTATAGACTGTATAATATCATATGCAAAAAAACTAAGCGACCTCTTTTGAAACATTTTTACACCGCAAGAAAAAAATTAGACGGAAGAAAAAAAAAATAATCAGAAGAAATTCAATAGATCTTTCCACACGGAAAGGTGGAAAGACCTAAAAATTTATATCAAGGGGCGTTAAAAAAAAAACTATCAAGCGAATAAAAAAGCGACATTTTAACCATTTCACCTGTTTTGTTGTTTTCGCTCGTTTTCAGCAAGAGTCTCCTATTTCTTCTAAATGTTTTTCCTTTAATGTTGATTTCATATGATCTTTATAATTTTGAAAGTGTGTACAGATATTTATAAACTTCTGCGATAGGTATGTGCAATTTGCATAAGTCATACGGTTAGTAGAAATTAGGATTTGCCAAAGGGTTATAATCGGAAAAATTATGTACATTCCCAAGTGATAAATAAAATAGTCGAGCTTTAAAATAAATATTCAAATAGAAGCTGTAAAAATATACTTTCAACTGGCTTATTCTATTCACAGTCAATTATTTCAATTCAAAAGCAAACACAAATTCAGCAACAATCTTTTGGTGACCCGGCAGTCAGCGGTCTTAGGTTCATGTATTGCTTTTCTTTTTTTTTAAAGAAAGCAACTTGTTTTGCAATTTGACTAGAAATTGTCCTTTTTTAATTTTCTTCAGAGTTCAGTATTTTTGTGATTTCATTTTTTGCTCTTCCTGATAAAAAATGGTACCAATGGCAATTATTTGAGACAATGTTTTTGTAATCCATAAATGATCAGTTGATAATAATGATAAAATATATCAAAATGTAAAGCATTCTAGCAGGAATTTCTTTTCGAAATCTTAAGACGCTTGGATTTATAGCTTTTGAGACGTAAATTTCAAGACACGAAAGAACAGGCGGTCTAACAGTGGTTAACTAAAACATATCCCTCCTAGCGTATTATTTGTTAATATAAGACAATATGTTACACTGTTCTTACCTTTGTTAAAACAGAAACAGTATATGTTTAAATCACTCGAGTGTTATTGTTGATTAATAATAATACTTTAGAAGAAAGGAAAAACAACCCTCTCTGAACATTTAAGAAATAATTGTAAACGTCTTGGTAGAAGACAGTAAGATGATTGAAAGCAATGATTACAGGTATATACTGTCCAAAATCAATAGTATTACCTACAAAAGAATTTTCAGTTTGAAAATAAATTACCTGTATAAACAAGTTCAGCACCACCAGAACAACCTTTTCTTCCCCATCTGATATAGGTTACGCCAACTCCTGTTAAAAACGACAAAACCACAAATCTATGAATACATAATATCGTTCATTACAATAAAGGTATACTCTATGTTAAAACAAAAAAGTACACGGAATTGTGGCTACAAGAGAAAAAAAATCGTGTTTTAGATTATTGACATCAACATGTCTAAATTGTCAACCAATTGATAGCTTTTGAAACCCATAGCTTAATATGTACTTTGTAATCAGAAACCCACAAGTACATTAAGGAAAATATGAAATGCAACGCATGACTTGTCACAGTATATCAAATAGTGGATATGTGCTTTGGGTGTCAGACCACCAATAACTGCCTCCAATTTAGAACGTATGTAAAAGGAGCCCTTCTCTGACACAAAATTGTGCAGTTGATGTCCATGTTTACTAAAGCTTACCATCAAATTTGCAAAATGAAACTTTTGGTGAAAGAGAAATATATTTAGACTATTTTGAGCGAAAATTTAATTTTCTATTTTGCATTAAAAATGAGGATTAATGCGCTCTACAGTACACTAATTTTAAGATTTCTAGAAAACCAGGGGTTATTTTTGGAGTACTTCTTTTTGGAGGTCAGTTTTTTTCTTAGAAAGCTTTAAATGTATGTTTAAATTTGCATGCAGCGAGCTGATACATGTACAATTGAGGATATATCTGGTTTCTGTGAAATTAAACTTAAGATAATATATTAAGTTGTGAAAATTGCAAAATTTGGTTGAACAGATAGCAATATTTAACTGGTAGTCTGACACCTTTAACAAAGGCAAAGGCGCAGTTGAAATATTACACATAAAGGAAAAGTGTACAATGTTTCATGTAAAATCGAAAAAATATTGTCGACATTGTCATCATTTTTTATCATTCATTTATAGTATTTCATTTTATATGATGAATATAAAGGATATTGCTTGTTTTTTACATTCTTCCTTCGAGCTCGGATTTATTTAACAACAATGCCTTATCATTTTGGATAATATCCTTCCAACTATTTATTTTAACATGCAATACAAATGTCTTCTATACCCTATGAGGACCAGAAAGAGAAAATGGTTTTTATTTGACCACGCTTTATAATAAATACAGGTTTTGTTTGTTGTAATAACATTAACGGTACCAATTTTCCTGCACCAAATGCGCATTTCGACGATACATGTCTCTTCAGTGATGCTCGTGACCAAAATATTTGAAATCCAAAGCTTATATAAAAGATGAAGAACTAGAATCCAAAAGGTCCAAAAGTATAGCCAAATTGTAATTGTGGAATTATTAAATATGCTTTTCAACATTTTTGATCTTGACCATACCTAATGTTCATCTTGCTCATTATATTATTATTTTTGAAAATCAATAAGATCAATGCATGAGTTGAAAGTTTAAATTTTTTATCCTCCTCTACTTTGAAAACAGGGTTTTATTTGTAAAGAAATATTCCTCGACATATCAATGATTTCATTGTTAAATCTTTCCTGTCTATCCTCTTCCATCTTAAGCCGCACCTTGTATGAAAGTATTGTACAATTGCCTTCAAAGTGGAAACTCACAATAATAATTCATCAGGAGAGAATACTGAATTATGTTGGTTGACTGCAATGTGTGCTTCAAATGGTATTTGATAATAATAAAAACATTAACTGTATCAAAACGTATCAACACACTAACATAAAGGAAAAAAATAGAAAATAATAAAAAAATATTATTGAGGCTAATAATGTACTAATTGAAATGTATCTTTATTTTCAAATTTTGTTCAAGTTTAAGTCATTTTTGTGCAATAGTTGGTATATGTCATAAAAGGTACGAGGTATTTGTGCATAGTATATTTTATAGAAGTGGTCTCATCGTGTATAAATCTTGCCAGATTTAAAAAAAATTATATCATAGGATTATATCAGCAATTTCTTGGACAAAATTGCTTTTTGTATACGACATCTACAAACACAAACTCCCTTGCATATACTTGCTTTAGATTCAAAATCATACAAACGAAGAAGCTTATTTTTTATCTTTACTTTCACGTACATATAGCCAAACAAAATTATTGTTGTGCTCTCACGAGAAATAATCACGATCGACCGAAATCGGCGTGTGTCTTAACGATTTAACTTAACTAAACCATTGTGTTATGATTGATATTAACTACAAAATGATTATTGGAAAGAACTCAAATATTAATGTACATACGTTTAAGCTCTTTGAGAATTGTTGATTCTATTTTAGTATTGATTTCTTTAAGTTTGGTAGCCATCAACTGTTTCATAACATCTGTCATAGCTGTTTCAACACCCTTCTGTGTCTGTTGTTCGATATATGCCTTCAAATGATTGTTCATATTTGTAACATCTACATCAGCCTTCAGTGTAGCCTTCATTTTATCCATTAACGGCATGGAAATGACATTTCCACAACTGTCACCACTGCATTCAGAAGCTAAGGATGGTAAAACTCCGACAGCCAGTAAAATATAGCAAAAAACAGTGTAAGCCCCACTACTGCTAGCCATGGCAAAATTTCTGTGAAATTAGCTGTTTAGTGATGAACAATATTTTTGCAAATAATTCGAAACTTTGAAGTGTACGAGAATCACAGTTTTGAAGAAAAAAACAAATGATTATTTTCCAAGAACTAATTAAAAAAAGCTAAATAAGCAACATATGATATTGAAAGGTTTATCAATTGTTGCGTGTTCAGCATCGTGTTTCACTTTTAGGTATTTCATTTTATTATAAACAAGATTGTACAGATGAATATATCTAATGTCAATTTTATAGATTTGTTGAATTATTATTTATATTAGTCACTTCGTTAGAATTTCATTTTATTATAAACAAGATTGTACAGATGAATATATCTAATGTCAATTTTATAGATTTGTTGAATTATTATTTATATTAGTCACTTCGTTAGAATTTCAAAGTATCTAGCTATAATCGTGAAAATTAGTCAAAGAAGCTTTAAACCATATAGTTTTAGATATTTATTAATGCATTTAGTATATTATTAATACGCATAAATGTTAAACATAAAATATCGATTTTTATAAAGGATGAACATCACTTAATTTCAATTTTTAACAGTAAAGAAAATAACATATAGTCCGACAAAAATCCCACTTTTAATATGGTTATTGTGAATTTGTCATATTTCCGACGCTATTAAATGTTTTTACAGTTCATAACTTTCCTATCTTTTCTATTTGTAGTTTCTTTTTATAAAAAAAAAAAAGGAGTGTCAAAATACGTTAGATTAACTGCATGCCTATATTGGGGTTTTCGAATCTGTTCAAAGTTTAGATCTTTTAATAGATACCATTTTTGTTCTCTCTGGAAATCGGGAAATCGTCAAGCTATGGAATTTCAATGGTGACTTACTATGAACAACTTATTGCGGACCTACTCCTGTATTGTTATGAGTTATATAATAAGAATCAGCAAAACCCATGGAAAAAACATCTGATACCAAAATTTAAAAACACTTTGAAAAATTTGGTTGATATATTAGCTCTCAAGAATGACAACTTTAGTATATAAAGACTAGATTTATCCTGATGACCTGAACCCTATTAAAGATTATACTTACAATGAACACTGCCCTTTCCTGGATCTTAGTATATATATCTTAATGGGAAGCTTAATATCAAAATTAACGATAAAAGAGATGATCTTTCATTCAGTTTAATTGAGGTCTGGAGCTGGCATGTCTGTAACTGCGAGTAGTTTTATTTTTTATTTTTGTGTAATTTACTTTACAGAACAGCCCAGATTTTCCTTGATATTCAACATTGAAACCATGTAATTGATTGTTTATACAAGCAATTAAATGATTAGGTTAAGTGCTCTGCTTTTCACAGTTGGTGTCTACTGATGTTATCAAATGGACACAGATGGATATCTGGATAGATTATTTATATTCTCTACACTAAATATATTTTATATTCTTGTCCACAAAATATTCTCACAGTCAAGGCATTTTTTAATGAAAAAAAATCTCATTTTTGCAATGTGTTCATCAAAAATTCAATTAAAAAATATATAAATCTAATTTTTTTTTAGGATTTCTGCATTTAGTTTGGAAATGCTATGATAAATTATTTTAAATTTAGCAAATGTAATATGTTTTAATAAAACTTGCCAATGTTATTATATTATTATCAAAATGAAAATTAAACACAACAGCTGAACAAGAATGTGTCTACAGTACACGGATGCCCTACTTGCACTATCATGTTCCATGTTCAGTGGACCGCGAAATTGGGAAAAAAAACTCTTAATTTGACATTAAAATTAGAAAGAACATATCATAGAGACATGTGTACTAAGTTTCAAGATGATCAGACTCAACGTCATCAAAAACTACCTTGATAAAAAAAACTTTAACCTGAAGAGGGACAGACGGACGGACGGACAAATGAAGGGACAGGCGGACACACAAACCAGAAAACATAATGCCCCTTTACTATCGTAGGCGGTGCATCAAAAATAATAAACAGCTGCGACATGAGCTCCAGTGCATGATACGCCTGTCAGTTTTTCAAGAATTCAGTTAAATAACTTCTCAATGTCATATCAGAAATTTAGGGAAATAGGAAGGTATCTTAATAGACATAAATCAGTCAAAAAAGTTTAATGAAAATCAAAGCACTTTAAGGTTATTGTTTGAAAACTGGAGAATCAACAATTTTTATGAATAAAATCCCATAACTCGGAATTGTAAAATCTAAAATTTTCAAAAGCAAAAGGGAGCTTAAGGAAATAGAAATAAACAATTCACCAAAGTTACATGAGAACTGCATGCTGTAAGCATTTTTAGATTTTTAGTCCAAATACTAGAAAATCATCTTTTATTAATGAATAAAACTCCATAACTCAGAAATGTAAAATCTGAAATTTATAGAAAAAAAACGAAAGGGAACTCGTGTCAATAGATATTTAAATTAATAATTCACCAAATTTCATTCAAATTAGTTTAAGCGTTTTTGAGTTAATGTCTGACATGTTAAAGGGTTTTGATAGACCCATTTAGTTTCTTAATTATGATTTGTATCAACGACCTTACAGCCTGAATCCATTTTCTGATTTTTAATCTTTGGTTGATATGGTGTCTGTTTCGTCGATTCTTCAACGAAAACCCACGCTACGTTAATTTTTTAGGACCCAAATGTTGCAAAACACTTGTTCTACCTTTATGACAAATATATTGTTGTCCCCGCAGATAAAGCCCCAAAACGTCATTTTTGTGTGTAAATCTCATTATAAATGAATTAGGTATTGACAATTCACTTGGAAACTCAACATATACCCTCACAACACTTACCAAAGAGAAAATCCTTGATAATCACAGGTCTGTTCTATGTTCCTTTGGAGTTTCAACCAAGGATGAAGAACTGGATCTTCCATCACAGTATGGTAACCTAAACTCACAAGTGCTCTTACAAGCAACGGTATATTGCTGGGCCTTCCAAGTGTTCCACAAAACCTCCTTTTAAATAATTAATATCTAATTTATCAGCAATCAAAGCCGGGCTCCAAAGTTAATGAGACACTGCCTATTCTAGAGGTGGTGTGAATCGGATGTAGATACTAAAAAATTCTAAATATCTTTTAGTCTAAGAGTACATCCAATCTTAGACTCTCTCATCTTGCAATAGTAATAAAACATTGGAATTTTCTACACTTTACACAAGTATTCCCCATTCCAAACTAAAAGACAAATGGAAAGAGTTGCGAACGTAGATACAAGTATCTTGTCTTGGGGATGGTTAAATCCTACTTTGTTAAGAATATTTCTGATTCAAACAAAAAATCTCTGAAACTGACATGATCAAGATGCTTGATTTCTTAATTGAAAACATATTTGTTACGTTTGCAGGACTTGTTTTTTAACAGACTTTTGGAGTTCCAATGGGAACCAAGTGTGCCCCTCTTCTTGCCGACTTATTTCTTTATTATTATGAGGCTGACTCCATATATGAACGTCTTAGGAAGAAAGATAAAGAGTTAGCGATATCCTTTAACTTAACGTTCCACTAAATAGATGATACAAACTTTGGTGTCTATGATGAACGAATCTATCCCATCGAACTAGAGATAAAGGATACTACATATACAGTTAAGTCTGCCTCTTATCTTGGCTTACATCTAGAAACTAACCATGAGGGTGAATTGAAAACAAAACTTTACGACAAAAGAGTTGATTTCAGCTTTCTAATTGGGTACTTTCCATTTCTATATAGCAACATTCCTGCAGCGCCTGCATACTGAGTATGTTTCTCCCGATTGATACGATATTTACGAACTTGAATTTTCTATCTTGATTTCCTTGATAGAGGATTGCTGCTCACAAGGAAGCTGTTAAACCAAGAGTACCAAATTATGAAGCTGACATCATCCCTTTGTAAATTTTACGGACGCCCTCACGAGTTGGTTGACCGTTTTTGAGTAATCGTTTCACAGATGATATTGAATATGTTCCTTATGTCGTAACTATATTGCTCTTTCCTTTTCACGAATGTGACCTACCAAATTAGACTATTTACCGGATTTGTAATGACATAAGCAACACAACGGGTGCCACATTTGGAGCAGGATCTGCTTACCATTCCGGAGCACCTGAGTTCACCCCAAGTTTTTGGTGGGTTTCGTGTTGCTAAGTCTTTAGTTTTCTATGTTGTGCTTTCTGTACTATTATTTGTCTGTTTGTCTTTTTTTTTTAGCCATGGCGTTGTCAGTTTATTTTCAATCTATGAGTTTCACTGTCGCTATGGTATCTTTCGCCCCTCTTTTACAGAAAACTTAATTAATTCCGATTAAAACAAAATGACGAACAAATACGACGGAAGAGTAATTACTTCCTATTCTACGTGTGGTACAGTTCGTCTAATAAAATGAGTTAAAGATGAACAAGTTATATAGTTCAAAGATGTAAATTTGTTTTCTTTTACCGGTGTATACTAGTTCAGCACCTTTTGGACAACCTTTCTTTCTCCAGCGTATATCAGTTACTCCTTTAAATAATACAGCAAATAGAAATAAAAATCGATAAGAAAAAATGTATCAAGCAATGATAAATATATACTTTAAAATTATCAAAACAAAGTTTTTTTTAATATTTTTGCATTATTTCCAGTTGATACGATACCTCTTGAATTTGGTATTTTAAAGTATTTTTTAAAAAACCTTAGTTGTCAATCGCTGTTTCCCTTTTCATTTGATCATTGCAGATTATACTAGCTAATTCAATAAAACAATTTTGATAACTATATCCAACATTGTACATAATGTTAAAACCTGCATTTGATATTTTGATCGATGTTGGACATTTGTCTTTCCTTGAAGTATGTAGATAATGTTTCCTCATATCTATGACTGGTCTGATGCTGACAGATCATTGTGGTTTTCGACATTCATAACGACATTTGCTAGCACAATTGTCATCAATATCAAACACATTGCCATATGGCAAATGAACTGAAATACAAATCAGATATATGTTTTATATAAATAAACCTGTTAAACAACACGCTAATTATCTGACAAAGTCATGTAGAAAAATAAAAAGTTAGGTAAGCTGTAATGTATTCATAAATGTATTTTTGTAAAAGCTTTATGAAAACATATGACGGGTATGATTGTTATGCAGGCAACTCTTAACCAACTTTATTTCTTAACTTCATACGGAAAATAACGGTACATGGTAATGGTAGAGATTGACTTACTTTCATATATATCTCTACCAAAACTATTTAAAAAAAGTTCTAAGATAAAACGTGATGAAAAAGAAGTTGACACTACCTTTCTGTCTTTACCGCGCTGAATCTAGGACAATTACACAGTTGATATATATCAGTCCTAAGTTAATATGACATATTTTAAATCTACATCAGCGTTATCAGTTATTTATATAAATTAATTATCTCAAAGTAAATAAAAACGAGTGATTTGGGTGACATGATATCGATTTTATTTTAATTGCATACTTGTTTATCAATTTCCGAAAAATATCTTGGAAAAACATAAACCAGTTTTTGATGTTCAGTTCATTCCGGAACTTGAGCAATCTGGTTTCGCGGTCATAAAAAATTCAAGGACAATTATCGTACTCACGCCTACAAATCAACGAATCAAAATATTGACTTTCGTAGTGATCGAGGGTCCTTTTTGTAGACAAAATGCGCGTCTTGCGCAAATACATAATTTCAATACATTGTATCTATGATGATAGGTATATATTTAACATGTAAAAGCTCTGTCATGATAAGTTTGTTTAGTGTGGATTTTATATAATGTTGAAAAAGTAGCTTATACGTACGTGTTATACACAATGTGTATATATATTAAGTTATTATCATGAATAACGATGTTCAGATTTTAACTCTTTAAACTTATAATAATTGTTTTAAAAGCGCATGTCTATTGACAAACCAAAAACACAAACTGATAGTAAGCTGCTTTAGATCTGTATACAAATGACATTAACAGCTGGTATACATATTGCCCGTGCATTTCGTGCAGAATTTTCCTATATTAGGAAAGAAGAGGATGTGGTATGAGCGCCAAGGAGACAACTCTCCATCCAAGTAACAATGTGAAAAAAGTAAACAATTATAGGTAAGAAAAACGGTCTTTAAAATGGTGCCTTTGCATACATCGAGCAACTTATCAAGGGCCCCAAATGACTGTGGAAAGTTAAACGAAACTGTTTAAAATAAAATGCTCAATTGAAAAATCGACTTCGCCATCTCATTAAACAGAGCTTTTTCTATAAAAATGGGAATCATAGATTCAAATTTCTTGTTTTGGGTTACAATAATTCATATTGTGTGAAGAACCGCACTGAATCTACCAGAAAATATACTGAAGATGATATTATCAAAATGTTCAACTTTTTCATCGATAATATATTTGTTGAGTTTGGAGGATTTATATTTCAACAGACAGTCGGTATTCCAATGGATACTAATTGTGCACCCCTACTGGACGATTTGTTTTTGTACTCGTATAAAGCAGAATTCATTTAGAACTTCTTAAAGAAAAAAAGAAAAAACACCTTACTAAATTCTTTAATTTTACTTTCCGATATATTGATGAATATATGATAAACGGGACTTCAAACATCCCAATTATCAATTTCCCATTTCAGCAGTAACAAATTCTCTGTTCCTTCGTATGGTGTTTACATATCTCAGTTGATCCGTTATGCTCGTGCAAGTTCACACTATACGGACTTCATATACAGGAGTGTGCTCCTAATGCAGAAACTGTTCCAACAAAGTTATGAGGAAGACAGATTAAAAACAACACTCTGTAAATTTTAAGGACACCATCACGAATTGGTTAATCAATACGATGTGTCTTTGTCCAAACTAACAAAGGACATTTTTACCACCTGTTAAATTGTGGTTTGTCATTACGTCGTAAGATCTTTAAATTGCCAAACATGACTAGTTCCCGACTGTGACTGCTTTGCTGAGTGTGAATTCGCAATGCGATAAGACGTGTCTCGGTACTTTTCTAACCAAAACTCATGTATTTAGTTTTGATGTAATATTTGTTATTCTCATCGTATTTTGTCAAATATCTTATCGTTTGTAGTTGTAAATCTTATTTTTGCTGACGTATTCTTGTGTAAGGGTAAGGCTGTCCCTCTGATATCTTTTTCCCTCTTTTAATCACCCTGTTTAATTATTAGATTTTAGTTAGCGTCAACTAAATGTATATGATGTATTTGGTTTACAGTTTGATTTCGAAGAAAAACCGACATAGCTAGATAATATAATAATTTGTCTAATTACTAACAAAATGTTCAATCAATAAGTATTGTAATTTTCATTATTATTTATAAATGTTATATCAATATAACAAACCTTATTTTGAATTCTATTCTATCTTTCCTATTTTTTTGAAATTTTTAGAAATTTAAATATGAAGTCACGTTTTGCTTTGATGTCGTCTAACTCGGGTGTGATTTTTTATGTGCTGGTTTGATTGTATTATGTATACGTTTTTGTTTTGTAGTTAGTCAGCACTTCGGTGTAATCATGTTTATTATCATATATAAAAAAAGAAAATGTGTTATGATTGCCAATGAGACAACATATAGTCATTTTTTTAACTACTGTTTCCAAAAAGATAGAATTATTCTAAATACTAAGGATGTTCTTATCCCAGGCAAATAACCTTAGCCGTATTAGGCACAACTTTTTGGAACATTTGGTCCTCAATGCTCTTCAACTTTGTACTTGTTTTGGCTATCGAACTTTTTTATCTAAGCGTCACTGCTTAGTCATGTGTGGAAGAAGCGCGAGTCTGGCGTGTTTAATTATAAACCTGGTATATTTTGATAGCTGTTATTTGTATAAAGTAAAATCACAAAATGACTGAACTTAGAGGAAGATCAATTGGGAAAGTCCATAATCACATGGCAAAATCAAATAACAAAACGCATCAAAAACGAATGTCCTATATGTTCTCCCATTTATTTGTATTGTAGTTCTGTCATGTAATGATGTCATTTTAATTATATTAAACATTGCCATAAAAGCAGGAGGTATGGCTAGCCACAAAACCAGGTTCAATCCACTATTTTCTCTTAAAATGTCCTGTACCAAGTTAGGAAAATTACCATTGTTATATTATAGTTCGTTTCAGTTTGTGTTACTTTTTAGTGTTGTGTTTCTGTTGTGTCGCTGTTCTCCTCTTATATTTGATGTGGTTCCTTCAGTTTTAATTCGTAACCAGGATTTGTTTGTTTTTTTCTCATTCGATTGATGAATTCCGAACAGCTGTATACTACTGTTGACTTTATTCTTCATGCACTATTTGCATGTACTTGATATAATCCCTCCTGTAAAAATGATTCTTTATATAGTAATTTCAACTTTACTTTTATATTTGAACTAAATTTTAGTTTTGCTATTGTTAAATCTGTTTTTCTTGCAAGTACACTTAAATACAACCCAATAAAAGTAACCTTAAATTGATCAGAATGTGTGATTTACAGAGAGAAAAAACTTACATACTGAAGTGCAAAAAAAAGATTAATGTAATACAGATTTCATTAGACGAAATCGACGCTCTAAACATTCCAGCTGTTAAAGGTAGGAAAAAACATGACATAAATGATTCAACCGAGAATATCCTTCTACCAACGGGACAATACAAAATCTGATACATCTATAACGGCATTTCGAAAAGAAAATGATACAAACAAATATAACAAAACATAGCATCCCATAAAAAATATGTATATGGCATGCAACAGTGTGAAACCCAAAAAACATTATGGGTGAACAGATTGGTTAGCAATAACTACTGCCACCGTTGAAAAACGTGACTTCGTTTGTTATTAATGAGGATTAAATGTGATTTGCTTCTATAAAAAGGAAAGATTTTTTTCTGGCTTGTGTATCATTACTTTTTTCATACCCAGGAAACCATAATTTTTTTCGAAATTTAAATTATCCTTACCCTTTTGGGAAACTCCAATATAAAGATCTTATGTATGGATGGCCATTGGTAGAACTCTACACAACGTATATTAATACAAGTTAGATGGAAGATACCAAAGAGACACGAATAATAACTTATAACGCCATGACAAAACAGAAAGACGAAAATTTGTAAAGAACTCAAAACAACACTTTATAGAAAACAAAAGATTCAACACAAACCCAACATTACACCCATGTGAACTGATATATTTAAGAAAGATAAGAAGTTCCTCGTCGACCATTGATACCCGACTTGTTAGTCATGTTAGTACAACTCTGATGACAAGTCTCATTGGCGATAGCATAATCAAATAATATAGGATGAGATTGTGTTTCCGACGATTGGGACATATCAGTGGGCATCTGTGCAATAAATATTCAACAAGGTTCAACAAATTTTCCATGACGTCCATAAAACTTTCACAGTGAACACAATGCATATGTTTTTAATATGATAGATGTTTTTGTGTTCTGTTAAATTGTTTCTTTTAAAATTGTAACACGATGATGACTGCTATACTCATATTTTGACTATTTTATTTATTATGTCTGTTTAGTTCACAGGTCATTGTAAATATAACGGAATTTGATGAGACTGTCGTGCAAAGTAAGAGGTTTAACGCTCTAAAACCAGGTTTAATCCACCATTTTCTACATTTCACAAGTCAGGAATATGACAGTTGTTGTCCATTCGTTTTTGATGTGTTTTGTCATTTGATTTTGCCATGATAAGGGACTTTCCGATTTGATTTTCCTCTGAGTTCAGTATTTTTGTGATTTTACTTTTTTTAACTTTACATAGTTTAATGGCTTCTTTTGTTAGCAGCAACCATGTAACAAGAAAATCAGGATAGGAAACGCTAGTTTGGGAATATTGTTTCAATTGGAAAATATATACTCCACATGAAGTCGCCGTTAGAATATTGCTACATAAAATATCACCTTAGGGAAAAGTAAACAATCGGTAAATTTAAGTTTCGTCAATAGATAAAGACAAAATAAATCAAAAACTGGAAATGTAACAAATCTAAATTAGGATGATAGTACAAAGAGAGACAATCTACATAGAAAACTCAGATTCAACAACACAAACAAACATAAGTGGTCATCTGTGACATACAAATACGTAATATTCTTAAATGTAAATTATTAGATTACTAGTAAAATCGTTGGAAT
The DNA here is from genome assembly GCA_019925275.1 of Mytilus edulis. Taxonomy (NCBI): domain Eukaryota; kingdom Metazoa; phylum Mollusca; class Bivalvia; order Mytilida; family Mytilidae; genus Mytilus; species Mytilus edulis. The sequence goes on along the minus strand of CM034351.1, from coordinate 97,933,239 downwards.
GTTCTGGTTTTCCCCGAAAGAGTTTAATAAAAAAAAAATGAAGATTTATGGAGTGAAAAAGATAATTGTGTTCGAAAAAGGCGCTAATAATCTGAAAGACAAAAGAATTTAGATTTCATAATTAGACAGTCAAAAATCCTACATGCTGTTGTCCTTCATTGTTGCTTTTTTAAATTCGATTGATGACCAAAATTACGGTGTAAAAGGGAACCGTTAAGAGAAGAAACGTCAGCTTCCAAAGTATATTCAAACTGAAAGTCGAAAAGAAGCGCCTATCAGGAAATAAAATATTAATAAAAATTAGTAAAAATTAAAATACCATTCGAGTGTTTGCGTTTCACTGTCATTTAATATTCCCCCAAACAGATGTTGGATACTAGTATATGAACAAGAGCGCTTTTCCGAGGCTAACATTGTTATCTTATATTAGTCATTCCCCTGCCGCTATTCGACCTTCAGAAAATAATTAAAGGCATCAGTAAGTTCCAACCACCATGCACCCTTTTGTTGATCATTAAATGATTTTCTACAGTTTCTCAAATACTGTCGTTTGAGTTATAATTTTTCTATAGAAATAATTAACTACTTGATAACTAAATCATTGTCATATTACATACTGAGTACATATAGTAAATGAGCTATTAATTATGGTATAAAATTCCTTATAATTACAGGAATATAATTATAATGAGGATTTCATGTTCATAAAACAACGACATATTATCTTGTGTTTCTATTTTGTAAATACTATTTTACTACGCAAGTACTCGAGTATCGCTCGAAAAATCCAACAAGTAATCGATTAGTAAATGTTCATCGAGTTGACACCCCTAATAGTAAGTCAAATCCAGTTATTAGACAGCTTGCCATAATTGTTTGATAAGTGTCTCGAACAAAATCCGAGGAAACAATGTTTTAGGTATTGTTGTGATATCTAACTTATTTGCTAAATAATGTATTATTTGGAAAGAGTAGAATCTTCTCACAAATCCATATAAAACACTTTAACAGGAGCCTCTGGCCTTTGTTAGTCTTTTATGATTTTTAATTTTAGTTTCTTGTGTATAATTCGGAGTTTAGTAGGACGTACATTACCCCTGTACAATATAAAAAAGAAGATGTGGTATGATTGCCAATGAGACAACTATCCAAAAAAGACCAAAATGACACAGACATTAACAACTATAGGTCACCGTACGGCCTTCAATAATGAGCAAAGCCCATATATATTTGTTCAGGGACCAGCTGAACGCCTCCGGGTACGGGAGTTTCTCGCTGCATTGAAGACCTATTGGTGACCTTCTGCTGTTGTCTGTTCTGTGATCGGGTTGTTGTCTCTTTGACACATTCCCCATTTCCATTCTCAATTTTATTCAAAAGAAAACATTGTGAAAGTGATTGTCAAGAATTTACGACAATACTACAAGCATTAAAATCGATGACTTTTTTGTGACATTCTTTTTTTGTACTCTTTTACTGGTAACACATTCTAATTTTATCAGTCTGACACATGAACCAACTGACCAGTAATGCAAAAGAGAAGGGTTGATAAAATATTTGAGAGTCATTTTTATATAAGCTTCTTTTCTTCTCTCTGGGCGATTAATAGATTTATCTAAAAAATAGTTCTCGTTTAAAGACCGTATGATGACGTTTATGTATTTTTCTATTATCATTCATTAATGAATGTTCTAAGGTATGGTTTTGAAATATGAGTCAGGTGTTATGACTCCTTCGTTTATTTCAGTAGATACAGGATAAAATGTTTTGCCTCATAACACCAATCATTCTTTTCATTGAAGACCTGAATAGACAATAAAATGGGTCAGTCATTTTAGAAACTGAAACACATTTGTATCTCGATATGGAGCTCCATAAACTCAATATTTTAGCTTTCTTTTTTTTTTTAGCTAATGCTTTTTTTACTTATAGTATTTATATTAAATTCTCAATTTTCATCTTTAATACACTGCTCAATCTGCCTTCAGTAAATAAACTGCTCTATCTGCCTTCAGTAAATTTCGAATCGTACTTTTCGGAACAGTGTTCATACAATCGTAATAGAATATGCCATCAATAACAATAGCATCGCTTATTATAATACTTATTTTAATTTATGTCAGATGAACCTAGGTTCTATATATTATTGTATTCTGTGATTTTAAAAGGGAATTTCCCCCTGGGTTTGTTTGCTCAGTTTTGCAGCTTAAAATCTTCTATCTAATGTTCTACTCGATGGTATAATTGATCTTATTTTTTTTTTATAAATGGAGAAAAGACAACAAGGATGTAATAATAGAATAAGATAAATCACTGTTGTCGTTCAATTAAGTTATCATCTAACCCTCACTGTTGTTTTCTTGCTTTAAGTCGTAAGCAGAATTTGTCACATTCTTTTCAAGTGACAAATGAAAATAGAAAAAGTTACCTAATTTGAAATATTTATCGGAACAATAGAATTCAGACACCACATCCGGACGATTTACATATGGACATTGATAAGTAGAAACATAAAGTCGTTTTATTAATGTATAGATAAAGCAGAAACAAATATATATAGTCGTTTAATCAATTTAAAGATAAACACAAATAAAAGGTCGTGTTATTAATGTTACTCATATTTTTTTTTATTTTGAACAAGCGACACATAACACATCCGCTGCATTGGTATATGGAGGACATCTCAAACTACCACATTGGGTTCGGAGTGGATAGAAATTAGCGCCATGTTCATCTACTTTCTTATAGTCCAATGGACAAAGGCGTAGTCCCTTCTATAATGAGTTGATTGATCACTCATCAGATAAACATTGTATTCTGAGTTCCATCCTTTATATCAAGTCTTTTAAAAGTAGGATACTGATTATAATCCATCTATTCTACATTTGTAATGTTTTGAATCTGTATTTCACATTTCTACCGTACACAATTCATTGAAAAGCGTAAAAATAAATTGGGACATGTGTATGAGTTATCATGAATTGTCTTTCAGTACAATTGCATGTGAGAATTATTGTCTTTTCTCAATGACTTTTCAATATTTTGTTTATGAATTTAATGCTGCATTTTATAATTTCATTGGATGTAAAAGGATTGAACAAGGCATCAACGCTTTTCCAACCATAGAAATTCTACAGTTGTTTATAGATTATAGTAATTATTAGGTGGATCATGGCAATTAACGCATACTTTGGCCATTTGCTTGCCAGGGTTCTCGGTGATTAGACTTTGATTTATACATGGACAACAAAATTTGTACTAAAATAGTTATCAAAGGTACCAGAATTATAATTTACTACGCCAGACGCGCGTTTCGTCTGCATAAGACTCATCAGTGACGCTCATATCAAAATATTTATAAAGCAAAACAAGTACAAAGTTGAAGAGCATTGAGGATCCAAAATTCCAAAAAGTTGTGCCAAATGCGGCTAAGGTAATCTATGCCTGGGATAAATAATCCTTAGTTTTTCAAAAATTCAAAGTTTTATCAACAGGAAATTTATAAAAATGACCACATTATTGATATTCATGTCTACATCGAAGTGTTGACTACTGGGCTGGTGATACCCTCGGGGACGAAATGTCCACCAGCAGTGGCAAAATCAAAACACCAGCATTTTTACTGGTTAGGTCTGATCACAATGATCGGGCTTGGAATTTTTATGACTGTAATGCCAGGTTTCAAAAACTTTCTTCATGAAGTATCATAGATAAACTTCTTTGGTTTGTGGTGGACAGTTGTAGTATGGTAACATACCAAGTCTTCTCACTCATTCTTATGAGTGCCAGTGAGACAACTCTTCATCCAAGTAACAATTTATAACAGTAAACCATTTTAGTTCATGGTACGCCATTAAACGGAATACGTACCTGGAATCATCAAAACCGTTGATCTGCGCTTATTGTAACAAACAGAACATGGCACTTCCAGGTTGGCTAAGTGTCATGTTCGCCATATATTCATACCATCCTGATGGCTTCACTGATGAACTAAGTCGATATTCACTACCATATACCTGGATATTCCTATATGGTTGGTGCTGTCAATTTTCTGGATCATTCGGGAGACATAAATAATTCACACCACCTCCTCTATTATTATAATTACTTCCGCTGACTTGCCCTAGGAAAATGGAAAAATGTATTCAAGCTTTTCATGGTGGTAGGATCTAACATTTTACTTGATCATACAAACAATTAATCAATATAAACACATGCATATTATATATTTAAGTTAGATGTTTCTTTTTGTAAACATTTCGTTGTGTTCTTTCTCTGTCTCATTAAGTTTTAAAACAAACCTGTCTATTTGTATAAAAAGTATTTGTATGATTATTGTAAAATTTATAAATTTTAATATTCCAAAGAATCTGGCATGTCGTAAAAAATGTGTCTCATTCTATAGTAGTAAAAGTTCATATCTCATTTGACTTTATCACACGAAAATCGTTGATTAACGTAACGACACGTTAAGACCATTGGTGAATGTACACATAATCTGTGCCGTCCAATTAACGTATTATAATAAAGAATAATAAGGCAACTAAAAAAGGGAAAAAAACTATATCAAGGGGCGTTAAACAAAACCTATCAAGCGAATAAAAAAGCGACATTTTAACCAAAGATTTTAAGGCAAAGACAAACATATAGAAAATTAAATCGAAACCGACATAAATGTTATGAACACTAATTCGCGTGCTCTTAAAGGATAAATATTTCATACTCTGCAAGAATCAATTTTCATCTAAAACATACATTAATGATAAACTTTCCCCAGCGTACGTAGTTTACTCCTTAATAATACAAAAAAAAGCACAATAAAAACTTAGATTAATAGTACCAAGCAACATTATCTACCAACTTCAAAGGTACCAAAACATCAAATACATTATTTACATTAGTGTAACTAAAAGATTTTTAATGTCACAAATATCTCTATTTTTAGTTCTTAGTGCCACCAATTATTCATTGATTAATGTTGTAATATAAAATTTTGTAAATCTTGTGTCATCATTTCCGGGCGATAAAATTTGGTGTATTCAGTTTTTCTTGAGTACCTTGGTTATCTATCCCTTTTTCCATTTATATTCAGTCATTGTAGGCCATTCTATTTAAATCAATAACAAAACGAAACCATATTCCTCGTTGTACATAATGTAAAAACCTGAATTAGATGTTTGGATCCATGGCAAACGTTCTTCTTTCCTTGAGAAACATATGTAATATTTAATCATATCTATCAGTGACTGGTTTGAAGCTGACAAAATATAGTCCTTACCTTCAAGGTTTTCGACGTTTTGTTTGACAGTTGCTAGCACAAGTATCTCATACATCAAACACATTTTCATTCTGCGAATACAATACATTTTGATTGATATGTATATGATTCTGATAATTGACCCTCTTCAATATAAAGTCAATACTGAATACTGCTGCAAAATTGTAGAATAATGATGAATTTAATTCGACTGAAATAAATTCATTGTTTTATAGTTATAAACGCCATAATGTTTAATTTGTGAATAAAACCATCTTGTCATGACACCATCAGTGTTACATGTTAGTGGTTAATAATAGTGATAAAGGTTTATTAACTGCCCTTACATAAAAGCAACAGTAGTAAACCACTGTTCAAAAGTCATAAATCGATTGTGAGAAAACGAACCCCCCGGGATGCAAACTAAACCCGAAAGACAAAACATCAACTATAAGAGGAAAACAACGGAACAATAGAAACACTGAAAGAAAAATAAATGTTATTCACATAGAAAATAACTATTTTATCACAACTGCCATAGTCCTGACTTTGTACAAAACATTTTTAAGAAAAACTTTATGGGTTTAACCTGGTTTAATGGTAAGCCTCACCCCCCCCCCCCCCTCTTTCTCCGTTATATGGCAATGTTAAAATACTGCTAAAATGAAAACACTACGTGACAGTAAAACAGTTCAAAAACATGCATTAACACTCAGGACAGAGAAATATATAAATAGATAATGTAACAGTACTTTCCAACATATACACAACAGAATAATAACGAAAACCTAAAATAAATTTACGAAAGCACACAAATACAGCAAAATACAATTATGAACTGAGCGTCACACGAATGTATCAACGACACAAAAATGAGATGTCACAGGTAAATTTCTAAAAATCGAATATGAAATTGGGATAAAGTTTGTAATGGTGTTATTTGATGGATATTTCTAACAATTAAATTAATATTAATATAGAACTTGTTAGTAATGGTGTAACTAATTGTATTTTCTTTAAAATCAAACTGTGTAAAATAAAACAAGTGTTTATAGTTGCTTTAAACTAAAAATCATATAAATGAATTAGGTGATTAATCATATACATATATTGCTCATTTAAGTTTTTGGATTATTTATGTACATTTTTTTTCAAATATTCATATTTTTATGACTAAAAAGGTATTGAAAAAAATTTACCATACCTTTCTCTATTTTCTCGGTTAAACCTGCGTCTATAACAGTTAGACTATATTATATTTAATATTTTTTGTCTGCAACTAAATTAAAACAACTGATTTGCGTGACATGATATTGACTTTTCGTTATTCATACATGTATATAAATGTCAAAAACATTACTTGGAAAACATGTAGCAGATTATGATTATATTTCATAACTATAAAGTCATGTTATAAAGAATTCCAATCACATGTTTCGTACTTCGACACACATATCAACTAAACAAGATACTGAATCTGGCACACATTATGTACTCAAGGTACTGAGGAAAGTTTATGCCGGATCACCCACAGTTTTCGGAGGGGGTTGTGATACTCAGTCTTTAGTTTTCTATGCTGTGTCTTGTGTACTAATTTGTCTGTTTGTCTTTTTATCTTCTAGCCGTTGCGTTGTCAGTTTATTTTCAATTCATGAGTTTGACTGTCCCTCTGATATGTTTTGTCTTTCTTTTATAACATTTTGGTTTTTTTAGCCGGATTGCTTTTACAATTTGAAAAAGGTGTTACTTAAAAACTACTTGTTGTAAGTACGCAATTGTTCCTCTGAAAATAATTCCCAAACGAGATTTCAACGAGACTAAAGCATCAAAAGAACATCCTCAAACATATATCCGTGATAAATACAACAGTTTAATGTACATATTGTGTGTGTTTTAAATCATCAATGTGAATTACGAAGTTCCAATTTTATCTCGAATTTTTATTGCTGTTTTAATAAGTACTATCTTTAACAGGTGGGGATAACTTCCATATTTGAATATGCATAAAGTAGCATACTTATAGGATTAAAAAACATTAAATGCCCTGGATGTGTTTAATTTAATTTTATCTGATGTATGAATTTTTTTTATTGTTTTTGGGCTTTTAATGACTTTCAGAAACAGCTAGTACTCTCAAATTGTACTTTCTTGTTAATTGGTGTGTTCACTCAGTTTGTAATTCATTATTGTAATTCAACTTATTTTGTGTCATATCTCGTCTCACTTTTTTTATATGTACCGCTTTTGATAAGTATTTAGTACCACGAAATATTTTCAACTCTGTTTTCTCTCTGCAACAATTTTTCATTTTTTTTTTAATATTTTCATGAACTCCCCACATCAACATTATTATATTAACCTGTGTACGATATTTTGATTAATGTCATTTTTTAAAGGTTAGAGTTTTTTTCTGACATTGTTAAATATCAACTGTATTCGTTCAATGTGTATTTACTTGATTTCGTTAATATGTGTTTTTGGTTGAGTTAAGCGATCTCAATTGATATCTTATCATATGTCATTTTATAATGTAGTGTTACACGGCTACTTCGGGTTATGATAAAGGTTGGTACCCGCTGCATTTGTTTGCACTTGTCCTAAGTCAGAAACTTGTTGTTCAATGGTTGTCGTTTGTTGATGTGATTCATTAGTGTTTCTCGTTTCTAGTTTTTATATAGATTAGACTGTTGATTTTTTTTTTGAATGATATTACACTAGCCATTTGTTAGAGACCTTTAAAAGAGGGACGAAATATACCAGAGGGACAGTCAAACTCTAGTTAAAGCTAGACGTTTGGTGTGGGCCAACCTGAAGGCTGCTCGTTGATGCCATACTTTTACCTTTAATAGTTTACTCTTTACTAATTTAGACTTGGATAGAGAGTTGTCTCTTGGGCACTCATACCATCTCTTATAAATTTTGTCCTCGCACATGCAATTGACTATTTAGGTATGACGCATTTTTGTTTACTCGTTTTTTGCCGATCCATTAAAGAGTAACAATGCATGATTGACCACTATGTGTGAATGATCAACCGAGAACACGTGTTATTTACTGGAATACAACACATTTGTGCATGCAATACGGGATAGACAATTTCGCTTAGTTTTCCAATTTTGTTATCCATATTTATAGTATTGATAGTCCGTGATATAAAGTACTTGTTCCATGCTTAGATTATCGAGCTTGTTTCTATGCAAAGAAACGACTGTTTGAATTACCAGAAATGTAGCCATTAATATGATTGGTGATTACACGACATTTTCAGATATTCGTCCGAAAGAAAGCAACGAAACACAATTACCCATAAGATCAACTTTCATTCTGATGGTTGAAAAAATACGGGATCATTGAATATTGGGTTCTTTAAAAAGGGGAAGATCCTAGCGGGTTTGGGTAACTAAATTTCCCAGCTTTCAACAATTTATGTAATGATATTGTACCCTTTTTATGATTAAAAAGTCATTTAAATAGAGTAAGGATATACATTTACAGACACGTGTTATTTTCAATCGGAGCAATTTAAAGACGGCTTAGTGTAAGGGTTTTTCTCATTGTTGAAGGCCTTATGGTTGACTATAATTGCATACATCTACGTCATTTAAACATTGGTAGAAAGTTGTATAGTTGGCAATCATACCGCGTCTCCTTATTTTTATAAACAAACACCTTTCTCTAAGATTTGATTTCCTTTATGACGAAGATTATTATTTGTTCAATGTTTACTGCTGTTATGTCTGTTTGTTTTGCTCACACATTGTTGTCAATACAATGGATTTCTATGCGACTGTCATACAAGTGAGAGTTTTATCTTTTAAAACCATGTTTAATCCACCGTTTTTAATATAAGGAAATGATTGTTCCGAGTCAGGAGTATGACAGTTGTTTCCCATTGGTATGATGTGTGTGATCTTCAAATATTTTGAATATCCCTTTGAGATCAATGATTTTCTAATTTACTTTTTCAAAACAAGGAAAACAGACATTTACAAAAACGGCAATAACAAAAATAGCGAACTCTGAAGAAAATTCACAACGGAATGTCTGTAATCAAATGGCAAAATCAGAAGCTCAAACACATCAAACGAATGGACAATTTTAATGATTTGATACTGGCATTTTTTTATGTAAAAAATTGTAGATTAAACCTGGTTTTATAGCTAACTAAAACTCTCACTTGTAATACATTCGCATAAAATTTCATTCTTTAACTACGATGTGTGAACAAAACAAACACTCATAATAGGTAAACATGTAATAAAAAATAATAGGGGAACAGCAGTCAACATATTTTTATGATCTCAATCACTATAAAAACTAACAAATATGTATCGTATATGTATACAACATTTTAAACACTTTTTCCTCGCTCCTGAAACAAGACAGATTAATTACAATTTCGAAATATCTATACGTATGTACTTTTCTCGATTTGCTGATGTATTAGTGACTTATTTACTATGATTATCTATATATGTAGTTTTTTGCCAGTGAACACAATACAACGGAAACTACAATATCCAATATTTTACGTACCGACAAATGTCACTGAAGCGGCAGTGAAATTCTTCATTTGCAGTCTTGCACAATTATTTCAAACGTATTGAAAGTTTTAAATCTGATGTACCAAATTAAAAATTAGGTTGACCATGGTTAATACATACCATATCTTTATGTCGTCGATTTCGTGGTGTCATGACGAATTTTATGCGTATTTGGCATAACTTTTTTCAAATGTTGGATCCTCAATGCTCTTCAACTTTGTACTTGTTTGGCTTCATAAATATTTTGATATGAGCGTCACTGATGAGTCTTATAGGACGAAACGCGCGTATTGCGTACTAAATTATAATCCTGGTACCTTTGATAACTATTATGCGACTGTCTTACAAGTGAGAAGTTAAGTTAGCTATAAAAACAAGTTTTAATCCACTATTTTCCACGTACGAAAATGCCTTGACAAAGTGAGGAATATGACAGTTCGTGTGATGTGTTTGATTGGAAATAGGAAATGTGTCAAAGAGACAACAACCCGACCAAAGAGCAGATATCAGCCGAAGGCCACCAATGGGTCTTCAGTGCAGCGAAAAAGAAAAACCCGCACCGTAGGCGTGATTCAGCTGGCCACTTAACAAAAATGTATACTAGTTCATTAATAAAGAACGTCATTCTAAATTTCGAAATATATAAAATCAAACAAGACTAACAAAGGCCAGAGACTCCTGACGGGACAGGCGCAAACTTCGGAGGGGTTAAACATGTTTTTTTTTATTTCTCAACCCTCTGTCAATACTTCTAGCCAATATAAAAAAAAAAACGCACAACAATACGCACAACAAAACTCAGTTTAAAAGAAGTCCGAGTCCGATGTCAGAATAGGTACCAAAGAAACTAAACAAAATGACAATAATACATAAATTAACAAAGAACTACTAGCAATTACTGACATGCCAGCTCCAGACCTAAATTAAACTGATTGAAATATTATGTCTTCATCATATGAATACCAAGCACACTCCCTCCCTTTAGGGTATAGTATTATACCATCATAAAATATATAAGAAGAACTTGATGTTTTGATTTTGCCATTTGACTACGGACTTTCTGTTTTGAGTTTTCCTCGGAGTTCGGTATTTTTGTTATTTTACATTTGCCATTGCTAAAACAAATGTCAATTTTTACTAAAAACAATGAACAGAATGATAAGTTCGACGCCTTTCATGCTGTACGACACTTCCAAGTCACAATAAGAGGTCAAACGGCAAACTAATAGAAAAAAAAGAAATATATTGCCATCTAAATCGTCTTATATGGCTTGAAAATATAAATCTTTTTCTATATTGACATTATAACAAAACATTTTTATTGAGCGTTTTTACTTTATCATCACGTTGTTTTTGTTGTTGTTTTCAATGAAATGTAGGACACTCAGAACACATGGTATTGTCGCAAATGAAAAGTGTAGAAATGTGTAAAATGGTTAAATACTGGACTTATTTTTAAGGGAACAAAGTGAGGTAGAAAGATACGGAGCTATCAAATCACATCAGTTACAATGTGTTGTATGTACTACAAAAAGATGCTGAAATATTATAAGAAATTAATCATTTACAGAATATACAAATCATTTACAAAAATATATGAATTTACAACACTCACACATACAATATCAACCGAACAAAATTGAAAAATTTCCATATCTTTCGAAAACGTTGAAGTTATGCAACAAGTCTTATCACAAACATAAACAGTTTTTTCAACATATATGACAAAAGTAAACATCTTTAACATATCAATAACTAACATAAATTCAGTACGAGATGACATTGAGAGGAGTCTTTTGTGTCTTATAATAAACGATAAACATATGATTCAAATAACCACATGCCAGCTCCAGACCTCAATCAAATTGATAATATGAAAATCAAGCACAGCCCCTCCCGTTAAGGGTTCAGTATGATATGATCATACAATATACGAAAACAGTAAAACCTGTATATAAATGTATGTGTATATATAAAAAATGGAAGTCTAACTCGGTGAACTTTCAATTATTATAGGCACTAAATGTAAACAAGAAACGAATCTGTAAAATTTCAAGAATAACCATTTTAAATACTGGCTGAAGTAAGAATAATTCAAATGATATGAAGGTTAGATGTGATGTTATAACAATTACTGTAATAGCTCCATAGATATTATATTTCAATCACATTTAAGGTAGCACAATACAAAGATTTTTCATCCCCAATCAGACATCTTTAAACTGATGTAATTCCACTCATCTTTCTTTAAATTTTATAAATGAGGTACCAAAAGAAAGAAGAAGGATTAATCTTTCAAATTGTGATAATTTCATTATGACATAATTATTACATAATTAATTGTTATGTAATTAGTTGCAATATTGTGATGTCCATACTTGAATGAATTTAGCTTCATTGTTATTCATAACATCCCAAAAAATTTTATAGATTCTTGCACAACACAGTTTGACCTCAGATTTAACTGTGTCTCAGATTTTTCCTATTGTATTTCATTCTATCATAAATCTTCAATGAAGTTTGCAACATCAATTCATAAGAGACCACTAAATTCAATTGGGTATAAAATTTGTTCAATTGATGTTTTTGGAAATCTGAGACACAGTTTTGGAGGTCAAGCTGTGTTGTACAAGAATCTATAAAATATTTTGGGATGCTATGAAGAACAAAGACGCTAAATTCATTTAAGTGTGGACATCACAATATAGCAGCTAATTGTTGAAAAAACCGTTTATTGTTGACTTCTCCTTAAACAAGCATGATATCGCACTGTCCCATTATGCTGTTTCTTTGCCAAATATCGTTTATCTATTAATTCCGATTTATTACAGAACTGCCTTTGCTGTCTGACAAAGAAACAAAATGAAAAGCGTTCATCGTCCTTGGTTCATCAGCAGGGTCTATTTGTGAAGACTTGAATGTGAAATAATCGTTAAGAAACACAGATGAGTGTTTGCATGATTATAACCCGAAAACAGACGGACAGGAAGTAAATTCATAATGAAAGAACTGTAACTGGAATGTTTATGATTGATCCGACAACGCCACATAATTGTTAGAAGTGTCTATATTGGAAAATAATATATAGTTTAAAAATCATAAAAATCGGCATTCGTAGAATTATTATTTCTTGGTATAAAATAGTCACGAAAAAGGCCGGATGACCTCACTTTCGTGACTGCTTTATAATTTGAATATCCTTTTGTACGAGTAGGAAAGTTAACATGGATGATGCAATGAGATAATTTTCACTAAGATCAATCATATAAGATTCCCTATCGTTTAATCTCAGGAGTATGTATTGACGAAAGTAAATCGACTAGTATATAGAACAATTTACAGCGTAGGCATAAAAGAAACATCAGGATATAAAAGTCCGGAAACAATAAGGAGCCATCATTTCTTTCATTTCTCTTGCATGTAATGAAATTATTTTCACATACACATATAGTTATATACAAATACGTCGTAAATGTCATCGTCTTCTGCAATAATAGTCCCAGAAATATTCGAATTCAGCATACTCTGAAATCTAAGAGACACTGCAGAAAACACAAAATTCGCTCATGAATGTATGGATATATTAAAGGTAAATTCTTCGACACCATCAACTTTAACTAAATGAACAGCTCTACATACAGGACAAGTCAATGAACATTTACCTTTAGCTAACTTTGTTATACATTGTGTACACACTATATGAAAGCAGCCCAATAGAAGAGGTTTGGTGAAAGCCGAAAGGCAAATCCCACATTTTATGTTATTAACGTCTGGTTTACCTCTTAAACTGTCGGCCATTTTGCTTTTCCGAATAATATGCCATGAACGTTACCAAAGAAAGATTTACACATCCGGGTACACGGGTAAATAACAAGTTTAAATTTCCAAGTAATGAAAATGTTTTAACTTCCAAGAATTTATTAAAGATTCAAATTGATTGCATTCACAGTAGGTTATTATATATAGGCATCGGTAATTTACGGATGTTGACAGATGGATTTAAAAAAAAACCATAAACAATAAAAAAAAGAATATTTGCCCAAAATATTTACTTATTTACAGTCTTATAAGAGTATGTATTGATCAACTGATAACTATGCATAAGTATAACTTAGTATTTCTTCGAATTTACAATGCGTGTTGGTTTTATTTGGATGTGCTCCAAATTTGAATAGACAAATAATCAAATAGTTCTAAAAAAAAAAGAGTTTGTTATGAATTAAATAGTCCTACTTAAACCTACATGAAACCTGTTAATAGTGTTATTTAAATATAGATTTCACAACTGCAACAAGTGTATTACGATATTTCTCCACTCGAGACAGTTAAATGTTAATATTTAAAGCGCGAGACTTACCGAACTTTTTAAATAATTAAAATTTAACTGTTCAGAGTGGAGAAATATCGTAATACACGAGTTACAGTTGTGGAATTTGTTTCTCGTATGATTTTTATCCTTCCTTTTCAAAGATTTGAGGAAAATTGTGTACTTTTGATGTTACGTCATCAGACATGGTCGCCTTTTTCATGATGTCACAATAAGAAAATTCACAAGAAAACAAGAGAATTAAACGTCACAATTAAATTTCAACCAATCATTTGCTGAGAACAGATTTTTTACTAGTGAGGAGAAATATTTTTTCTCACACCGGTCAGGAAATGTGAAAATAGCACAAACATTAGAGAATATTTGATCCAGACAAATGTCAAGCCATGCTTGTCACTTTGGGTCAAACAAAATGTGCCAATAAAAAGGACAAATACGTACATATTTAATGATAAGCATGAAACAAGAAAAACAGTATTGAAATATTGAAATAAAACAAATTACTTCAAAATTGAGATCACTTTATTTATTACATATTGTTTTGCATACATGAAACTGAGCCACATGTCCGATCAAAATACCTAAGTAATTACGTGGGCGTGAAAGTGCAGCAAACATTAATGTGACATTTCGACGGACGTAAACATGGTAAACATCATAAATCATCCAGTTACAGTTGATCTTTCAGATGTAGTATGCAAAGAACAAAATCATTCTCAACAAAGCATCCCTACAACATGAAGACATACCAAATAGTATTGACCCTACGATAGAGTAAAGGAACATATCTAATCCTGATTACTAAAGCAGATGATTTTAGTGAAAAAAATGTGCCAAGTCGAATATCTCCATCATACATCATATAGCTCTATAAAAAGACTATAATACCAATTTGAGCATGCACGACCCGGGGTTCTTGGAATATATATTGATTAGCACAAATCGTGTAGGTTCAAATAAGGTAGCTGCAAACCAGAATTACATAATTTATTGATTTGAAATTTAATCCGCTTAAATTTTTTTTACTATACGCCTCTTCTCATTCTGATTTTTGCCATTTAATAACGGACTATCCGTTTTCCTTTTTTTACTTGGTGTTCTGTGTTTTGCTATTTATTTTATTTCTAGGTGTCATACCACCAATTAAAAATCCCTATCTGTTCAACCAAGTTTTGCAATTGTCACAGCTACCTAAATATTTTACCTTAAGTTTAACTTTATAGAAACTAGGTATATCCTGACTTGTACATGTATCAGCTTTCTACATGCCAATTTTCACTATACCTTTAAAGCCTTCTAACAAAAAAACTGACCTTCGAACAGAGGTTCTCCAAAAATAACCCCTGGTTTTCTGGAAATCTTAAATTAGTATACTATGCAGCGCATTAATCCTCAAGTTTTAATGCAAACTCATAGACAAGTGAATTTTGGCTAACAATTGTTTAGAGATATTTCTCTCTTTCACCAACAGTTTCATTTCTGCAAATTTGTTGGTTAGTTTAATTAAACAAGGACATCAAAAGCACTATTTTGTGTCAGAGTAGGGCTACTTTCTAAATTTTAGGGGGTAATTGATGATGTGATACCTCTATTGGTACACATAGCTCATCATGAAAAAGTCAACCTTGGATACATTCAAGTGACAAATTCAGTGTAAATAAATATTGAATTTGAAAGAGCTCAAAAGAAATGTGATCCAATACTAGAAATATAAAACAAAATAACTGTACAAACATAACATTTCAAGTTCAGTTTCCATTCGGTTTATAAAAATCATATTATTAATTTATATTTTCATTTTACTTACCGAAGTCTTATCATAGAAAAAATGTTCAAAATGTTACTAACATATATAATTTTTTTGTCCATAATAGACCGACATTTTTTGTTCTAGCATGGTGGTCACTTTTTAAGATTGTTTTTTTTTAATCATACAAGCAGATTGCAGTCTTTTTCAAAGTAATGGTTGGATATTTTTGAAGATATAATCGCTTGAATTATGTGAACCTATTTTTTCTGGATGGAATAATGAATGGATCTCGCCATCCTTCAACATGTTTTGTTGAAAATTTACAAAAACTTTCAACAGAGGAAGTCATTAGAATAGGGTATTCTGACAAGTTTTTTAAGGCTAATGCTTTTTTACTTTTCAAATGTTTTATGGCCTATAAGTATAAATATTTTTTTCTGTTAATTTTTCGCATAAATGTTCGTTCAAAATACGAAAAAAAAAATGTGATTTTAGATAATCTTGGATAAGTATTAATCTTGAAACTAATGGCAAAACACGTTTGCTGATATTCATATGTTTCGAAACTTGAGATGACATATTATTATTTTTGAAGGTTTTATAAAAAAAAATATGCAATAATTCAATAACGAATCAGCATTCAAAAATGATTAACATTTAGATTGTGCAAAATAAATAGGCTTGTTTTTTGTTTGTGTCAAAGTATTTTCCAATTTCACTAAAAGAAATGCAAAAAGATAAGAA